>MEIZ01000223.1:104394-116274 GCA_001723225.1 Globodera ellingtonae | reverse complement strand
AGAAAAAAATTTCGAAAAATTGTTCGAATTCGGGTTCGGGGTTCGGAATTGGTCAAAATAAAAGTCAGATTCGAATTCTAGACCCCGAAAACCCCTAGAAGTGTCTTTTCAACATTTTGAAAATTTTTTTTTCAATTTTTCCTAAAAATCACCGCTTTGGAGCGGATACATCCGCATATGATTTCTGTAAGGGGACGTGCCATATCCTATTTATGACACGCTTTTAATTGAAACGCGCGCACGATATGTCATATGGAAAGTCATGTGCCGCGGATGATTTCACATGTGATATCATACACATATCTCTGATATCATACCCGATCTAATTGAACCGCACATATGACACCCACATATGACATATCATGGGCGGCACATGATTTTTCATACGATTCAATTGAAACAGAAATTTTGCATACGATATGATATCGTATCATAGGATCATATCGGAGATATGACACAATTGAAATAGGCCCCAGATGTTGATTTCCCGAATCCGAACACCGGTGCCAGCATTTGCGGGATTGAAAATTGTTAGTGAATAATGCTAGTTTATTCAAAATTAGCATTGACGTTTCGCAAAATCTTTAGATTTAAAAGATTCGATGCCCACCAGGGATGTGCTCTGTTCTGTTCTGATTTTCTGATTTATCAGAATTTCTGGTGATTTTGTGCACGAGAATTCTGATTTCTGGTTTCTGTTTTTTTTTGCAACCAGAATTCTGATTTCTGGATTCTGGTTTTTTAGAGAAAAAACCAGAAATTCTAAGTTAAAAATTTTTATTTACAACACCATTTACAAATAGCCATTTTTGCAAAATTATTCATTCTTGGGCCAATCCTCTCCCCGAACAAATCAATTAACCCCAAATGGCGTCCCACTCCTTCTAATCAATGCCTTACCATCCCCCCCCCCCCATCTCTCTCTCCCTTCTCTGTTTCTCCTCTTCATTTCTCTACGCTTTTCTCTCTCTCAGATTCCAACTAACTTTAAATCCCGGCCTTACTAATATAACCTAAAAGTGCCAAAATTACTAAATTTTTCCATGCGGAATTTCCGGACCCATTTCCCCGGTAAAATTGAAGATTATTATATGTAGGTCACAATTCATCGCTATTTTATAAAATGATTATTATTTGTAGGAATTTAATATTTATGAGATGATAACAATATTGATTTGGTCCCAGTTTAGATTTTATATAATGCCTATTTCAAGTCATTTATTACTTTCAAAAAATTTTGCTTAATAATTTTATTAAAATTCTAAAAATAGTTAATATTTAAAAGCCCCCAACCTGTTAAAGAGTCTTTTAAGTTTTTCATGTTTCTGCACCAGACTGCTCATTTTTCATTGTCATAACCTTTTAAACTAGGGTTGAGCGGGACCGAGACTTTTGGGAAAAACCGGGACCGGACTTACCGGGACCAGAAAAACCGGGACCGGGACCAAGATTTTTAACCGGGACCGGGACTAACCGGGACTTTTCAAGTGAAATTTTTTTTTGTAATGTCCAATGGTAAAACAAAAAATTTTTTTGTTATTCAGAAATATCTTCCTCATTTTCTTTAACTCCAATTTTATCATATCATTTTTTTTTTGAGATTTTGCTTACTTTTAGGGAGGGTTGGGGTCGGCGGTGCCGATAGGCGCCGGCGAGAAAAATTTTTGAAATTTTGACTCAATTTTGTTAAAGAAATTTCATCAAAATTTTAGCAAAATTATGAAGTTTGCCTCGGGATTTTATGGAAAAAAAGTATTGATTTGAATGAGAGAATTATTAAAGAATATTATTTACATAAATGCACATTTCAATTGATTTGTTGCGAATAATGACAATTCAAATCAATACTTTTTTTCCATAAAATCCCGAAGCAAACCAGGGGTAGAAGTAATCAACGAATATTCTGAAATAATCCCTGATTTTGGATTTTGGGTTAATAAACAATTTCGAAACGATACTTATAAATTAAATTTTCAAAATATTTCCTGTTCCCGCGGGATTCCTGTGAAAAATTTAACGGGATTTTTGTTTTAGCTTTTTCTAGGGGAGGGGTCGAAGATTTGTATTTTTGATGAAACTTGTTATGAAAAAATGTTTTGAAAAAGATTAGTTTTAAAATTCCCAATTAATTGTTCCAACAGGTTTAGTAGTTTTGGGTCCGGACAAGGGATGGGCGGAAATTTATTTTTAAAAAACGGAAAAAAGGGCCAAAAACAACGGAAAACGGAATTCCGCCTATTCCTGGTTCGGAATCTACTTTCAAATATGTTAATATTTCAGTTTTTAAGCACATTTCATCCGGTCTCTAATGGAAGCGACCTGAAATTGATTAATAATTTTAGTGTTGGCAGAAATTTGGAAAAAGATGGCCTTATTGATTTTCTGAGTGACTCCAATTTATTTCGGCTAAAAAAATCACCATTTTATTTATTTTATTTTATTTTGTGAATATTTATTATTCTTTAAAATTTAAAATATTTTTGCGAGAAATTAAGCACAGGACGTCCCCAAAATAATAAACCTTTTAACACTAAAATAATTGACAAATTTTTGAAATGGAATTTTGCATTTAAATTATAAAATTAAAATGTAAATTCAGAAGTTTTTAGCCCAAATAAAATGGAAGAGTTTTGGATTATAATTTTGGTCTCATTCTTCGTAATAAATTCACTGGACAAAGCCGAATCCGTACAATTGGAGGAATTGGAGGAATTGCCACTCCAAACATTTGACGAATTATTCGTAGATGAATGGTGGGACAAAGATGAAGCCGAAGATTTGAAAACGCCGGCGCCAACAAACTTTGGACAAAATGTCCATCACCAAATTGACCGGCTGAACACCCAAATTGGACAAATTGAACCAAATTCAACTGATCAGAATCCTCCTCTAAGAGAGTCTGATCACTCTGGACAAAAAGAACCCAATTTAACTGATCAGCTTGGACAAATTGAACCAAATTCAACTGATCAGCTTGGACAAATTGAACCAAATTCAACTGATCAGCTTGGACAAATTGAACGAAATTCAACTGATCAGAATCCTCCTCTAAGAGAGTCTGATCACTCTGGACAAAAAAAACCAAATCCAACTGATCAGCTAGGACAAATTGAACCAAATTCAACTGATCAGCTTGGACAAAATGAACCCAATTTAACTGATCAGCTTGGACAAATTGAACCAAATTCAACTGATCAGCTTGGACAAATTGAACCAAATTCAACTGATCAGCTTGGACAAAATGAACCCAATTCAACTGATCAAAATCCTCCTCTCACGGAGTCTGATCACACTGGACAAATTGAACCCAATTCAACTGATCAAAATCCTCCTCTCACAGAGTCTGATCACTCTGATAATAGCAAAAATGGCGAAGAAACTACTTCAAACGAAAAACGTAAAATTATCGACAAATTCGTCGCAATTAAAGACGAATTTAAGCAAAAAGGCAAATATTCGGCAAAAGAATGGAATCAAATTGAGGAAAAAATTGCAAAACATTTAAAAGTCAATCGCAAAAAAATATATAAATGGAAAAAAGAATTTGGCCTAAGTCAAAAAGTATTCTATGGAAAAGAAGAACGTAAACATTTAATAGAGAAATTTGATCAAATGAAAGCCGAGTTAAATCGTGCCGGATTCAAAAACTCTTATAAGCAAGAAATCAATAAAACTGTCGCAAAAGAATTGGACCTCAATTTTGTAACAATTTATGCTTGGAAACGAAAACTTGGCCAAACCAGTGAGTATTTCAAACCCGATTTTATTATTTATTTTAATTCAAAATTCTTTTACAGCACCAAAACATATATACTCCCACAGCGAACAAATGGTATTGATGAAACGTTATTATGAAATTAAGGACCAAATTCCTAAAATTAGGGACGATGACATTGCCAAAATGTTGAAAATTGGAAGAGTCACTTTGTATAAATGGAAAAGGCAATTTAAACGACAGCAATTTCATCCAAATTCTGTCGATGGACATTCTGTGGAAGAGAATGCCACGGCAAATGTTCAGAAAATTGGGGGCTCAAATTCGGAAAGTATTTGTTGAATGAATGGTCAATGATTTGGAAAAAACCGATTTAGGCATTTAGATTTTAATTTTTTTGACATAAAATCTAAATTTTTTTCTTTGTTTAAAATTTATTTTGAAAATAAATACATACATTCATTAAATTTGAAGGATTTATTGCTAATCAGTGCTTAGGGCATTTTTCGGGGTTTTCCCCGACCCCGACACTTCTAACCCCGAAAACGGGGACTTCAATTGGGGAAAATGTTTTCATGGAGGATTGGGATCCTGATGTTTTGCAGATGTCCGAAGAAACCGAAGAAAAAACGTACACGCAGCTGAACAAAATGCCACAAAGTCCTGCATTTCTTGGCGGGGACAGCACAAAGAAGGTACTTTAAAGAAAACGCGCGTGAAATTGCTATTATATTAAACAATATAGCGGCGTTTTGACTCGCCCACCGGGTCTGGCCGTGCTTCGCCATCTATTTCTTCACGTCCATCTTCTCGCCCATTGTCGTCAGAAATTTCTGATCTCCAAGTCAAAGTGTTGCAGGGGGAACTTGAGCAGTTGGAGATGAAAAAAGCACTTTACAATGATGCAAAAAATTTTCTTAAAGAAGGAAGAGAGTTTTTCTCAAACTATTGGCATGTTTATGTTGCTGCAGCGGTTTTGCATAATATTGCAATTATTCGTAATGCCCCTAATTTTGATGATGATGAACTCGATGATGTTCAACCTGAACCAGAAGATGCACAGGCTGTTGTTGGTGCTGGAATATCGATAGTTTTGCTTTTCGAGCAAATATTGCTCAAAACTATTTTTCACTTTAATTATAATAATTATGGCTATTAAAAATATTTTAAATTATCTAGGCAGAATTTGACCATTTATAAACTTTATTTTTAAAGCAAATATAACAAACTATCCTCATCGAGAGGAGGCTAAGGATTTTCAGCTGTAGATACACTAGCCGATACCCAATCCTTAGCAATGTGAATAAGGGATAAGGATGGCGCTATGGATAGGGATTATTTTGCTAGTTCGGAATACGGATACCCTAGCCGTAGCATTGTGTATACGGATTTATCTGCAGCTAACGGTTTATCTGCAGATAGTTAGCATTGTGAATATCAGCATGAGTGACAAAATTCATTTTTTCCGAGGGCTTGACTGTGGTGGACGCTACTTTTTTTCTAAAAATTTATTTTATTTTTACAAAATGAGTGACGTGAAATCGGTGGTCAGGCGGTATTTCTCTTCGGAAAGTCAAATGTTCGTGTGGGTTCGAATCAGGGTTGCAACGGATTGGGAAAAAAGTCGGATACGGATTTCGGATCGGATAGCCCAAAATTTGTCGGATCGGATATCGGATTTGAAAAAACACCGGATTTCGGATAACGGATTTCGGATGAAAAATTTTTTTTTGGAAAATTGGGGATTTTTTTTAAATCGAAATTTTTTCAAACTAAAGTGTACCCTAAAAAAGACTTTTTTATGGCACATTGCACCCTAAAGATTTAATTTTTTGGGGAGGAGAGCCACGGTGCCGATAGGCGCCGTCGGGAAAAATTTTGAATTTTTTACTCAATTTGTTGAGATTTTGCAACTTAAAATCGGTAATTTATGATGCTTTTAAGGAATGGGCGAGGTCCGTTGGGGAAATTTTTTTTGAAGATTTAACGATATTAGCTAAGAAATTGTCGAGATTTTTTTGTTAAAAGACGTAAAGATAAGGGCAACCGGCGGTGTCGACAAGCGCCGCCGGAGAAATTTTACAAAAATTGGCAGTCTTTGTTAAGAAAATTGAAGCAACAATTCAAAGGGATGTGATGAAGGAAGGGTCGGCGGGGACATTTTAATTAAAAAATATAAAATTTACTAAATTCTTTTAGTGGGGGACCACACGCCAGGGCTGTGTCGAAATTTCGATTTTCGATTTTCGAATTTCGATTTTCGACGTTTTTTTCCTTTCGATTTTCGATTTTCGATTTCGACAAAAATGGGCTGTTTTTCGAAAATAATTTCGAAAGTCGGAGGTCCCGGTTTTTAAATTTTTGGCAAGGATGGGCAGTGGTCTTGCCAACTTTTTGACAAAATTTCAATCTTTTTTATATGACTCCCACAGGTAAATTGATAGCTCAGTGGTTTGTCTTTACGATTTTGTSTTTTGGGTTCTAACCCGCTTCAGTGCTATCATTTTTTTTAGCTTTCTTCGGCCTTCACATTCTATCCCCCTTTAACGGAACATTTTTAATGTTTTTCAATTATTTTTAAATTAAAATACGCACAAAAAAAGACCGCCGGACATCCTCCACTCTTATGTAAACCAATTTTTTCCCCGAAATTATGAAGAAAAATGCTCAATTTTGCGAAAATTTTGGTGAAATTGCTTAACAAAACCCCCCAAATTTCTCCCGGCGTCGCCTATCGGAACCGACGGGCCGCCACTGAAAGCATAAAGTCGACCAATTCATTGTAGTTTTTGGATCATTTTTCTTAACAAAATTAAGTCAAAAATTCAAAATTTTCTCGGCGGCGCCTTTCGGCACCGCCGACACCCCACCCTCCCTAAAAGGTTAAAATTGGCTTATGAAGGCCTCTGAAACTCAAAATTTAAAAATGAATAAGTGAATAGGTATTTCAAAAAATATTTATTAAATAAATTATTTTAAAAAAAAATTTTTCTAGTCACATAAAAAAAATTTTCGATTTTGTTTCGATTTTCGATTTTACGAATTTCGATTTTCGACGTTTTTTTCCTTTCGATTTTCGATTTCGAACTTTTCAGTTTCGATTTTCGATTTCGACTTTTTTTTTACTTTCGACACAGCCCTGCCACACGCGACAGAACCAAAATAAATTAAAAAATGCTGCACTCAAGCGGGTCCGAACCAGCCCGCAACATAAGACTTGCGGGACGACAAACCAATAGGTCAACAATTCATTTGGGAGGATTTGCCTAAAAGGTTTGAAACCTTTTGTCAAAAAGCACATCTCAACCAAAATTCAAACAATAAATCAATATAATTATTAAAAAATCATCCGGATTTTGGATCGGATTTGCCAAAATTTGTCGGATCGAATTTCGGATATCGGATTGGTGCCCAAAATTTGTCGGATCGGATTTCGGATATCGGATTGAGAAAAATAGGGTAGGACAGTACCGGTTAAACGGTTACGAAACCGGTTACGAAAACCGGGTATTTTGGGAAATTAACCGGTTACGAAAACCGGGTCTTCAAAATCCCGGTTAACCGAAAACCGGGTACCCAAACCGGCGGTTTAAGCACCCCTAGTTATTGGACTTTTTTGGTTAATTTAAATGAATTTTTATTCAATGCAAGTGTGGCTCCGTGGTTAAGCGCTAACTTATTCATCGGAGTTTTACTCCCTGATTGGAATTACCTTTTATTTTTTTAATTTAATAATAATAAGTACTCCTTTTTACAAAAAAAACATCACTCAGAAACCTTATAAATAGTGATTTTTTTTGTTGAAATTTTAGGCACATTTTCCTAAGTGAATTCACTATTATTTTTTCCCGGTGGTAGACTCTCACATTCTTAAAAAGCTTCAAAAAATTACCGTACTTTTAAACTTTTGGTTGCAAATCTCTTAACAAATTTAGTCAATAATTCAAAAATTTTCTCGGCGGCGCCTATCGGCACCGCCGACCCCCAAACTTGTATTCCTGATCAACTTTCTTAACAAAAAAATGCAAAAAAAAAACTCAAAAATGCATTCATAAATTAAATTATTTATTGGTTCCGAATTCTTAATCTCGACTCTCACCCAAAATTAAAGTCTCGATTCTACTGCTCGAATGTTTTATTTAAAGTTTACAAAAATTCTTAGTAAATTAATTAAATTAAAATATCTTGATTATTTTGAAGGAAAAATATTTTAACGTTTTTCAGAACTGAACAGATCCAAAAAAAGTTGGAACAGTAAAACACTGGTCATAAACCGAAAAAACCGGTCGGTTAACCGGTCAAAAGTTCTAAACCGGTTACGAAAACCGGGTATTTGAAAACCCGGTTAACCGAAAACCGGGGGTACCGGTTTTTAACCGGTACTGTCCTACCCTAGAGAAAAACACCGGATTTCGGATAACGGATTTCGGATGATCCGTTGCAACACTGGTTCGAATTCGCTTGAGTTCGATCATTATTCACTTTAATTCGACCTTTAGTCTCTCCGCTCTTTCATTAAAGAAACTTTTTTTAATAATTTTCAAATATTTTAATTAAAATGAGCGCAAAAATTATATTTTTTGAAAAAATTCACCCCATCTTCTGAATTTTTGCTGTAATTTTCTTAACAAACATTGCCAATTTTAGTTGCAAATCTCTCAACAAATTGAGTAAAAAATTCGGCAATGTCCGCGTCAATAATTTTAGACTTTGTTCCTTAATTTCATAATAACGTTTCATCAATTTATTTTGTTCGCTGAGGGGATATTTATTTGGTTCTGTAAATAATTTTTTGCCAAGTTCATTTTTCCACCTGTAAATTGTTCTAAAACTGAGGCCCAATTCTTTCGCGACAGTTTCATTTATTTCATTTTGATGAGAGTTATTGAATCCGTCACGCTTTAACTCGGCTTTTTTCTGATCAAATTTCTTTATCAATTCATTTTTTGGCATATTTTACAATTTTGCATCCATATTTTAAGGCCATATTTTGAGATTTTTTATCCATATAAATCGTGGCCCTAATGATTACGAACTCGTCAATAAAATTAAAAATAGAAAATTAAGCGGTTTTTGAATCGGTTGATTTTTGAAAATTAAGGAAAAACAACGTTTTTTAAGTAACTCCAAAGCCGGAGAGAATAACGGAATAACGGGAAAAGTTAGTTCGTTAGGCTCAGGCCTAAGCTAGCTTAGGTTTGGGCCTGAGCCTAAACTTATTTGCGCTAATTCAATCAAGGTCTGTCGGCGCCGAACTGGTCGCTTCGAAACGAGCGACGCCGAAAAGGTACGGCGCCGAAACGGCGGCGCCGAACTAGTCGCGCCGAACTGAGCCAATCGGGGTATTGCGCAAAACTGCGTTATGGACGCGTAATCGATCATTGTTGTTTAATATTTGATATTTATTGTTGTTGTATTTTGACAACAAGTTTATACGGATGTTTAAAAAAGCAGCTTTAAGTCTTTGATAATACAGGAATCTAATTGAAATGAATTATTTTGATTAAAATCGTTCAATATTAATGTTTGTCGGTGCCGAACTAATATTTTTTGTGTGGGCGCCGAACTGGTCGCGCTGAAACGAGCGGCGCCAAAACTAGATTGCACCGATACGGTACGGCGCCGAACTGGTCGCGCCGAAACGAGCGGATCCGAGTGAAACGATGACTACCCATTCCACAGTGATTCTTAATTTTATTATTTTTTGCATATTTACAGTATTTAATACTGAGCATCATTAAATATGCATTTCAAAACAATGCCTTTCAGAAAAAAAACGAAAAATTTACATGATTCTGTGGCAAAAAATAGTCAGTTGCCTCAGCCCTAGTATAATTTTCCTTTTTGGTATACTGCAGGCTCTCAGATTACCTACGAGCAAACGGCTTCTAAGAAATTGGATCGGGGGGTCCGAAAAGTGGCACCATGTCATTTGGGCACAAGTCATTTGGGCACGAGTCATTTGGGCACAAGTCATTTGGGCACGAGTCATTTGGGCACGAGTCATTTGGGCACGAGTCATTTGGGCACGAGTCATTTGGGCACTAATTACGAATTTTTTTAAATAATACATTACAAAATAGGGTAATACGCAGATTTTCCTCAGATCATTCAATAAGTTCGGCCGTCGCGGAAGACGCTCACTTTCAGCATTTTATATCCTTTGATTGTTTCCACTTCTGGTGCCTTAACTTATTCAATTCTTTTGGTTGTGTTCCAAATGTAAAATCAATGTAAAATCAAATATGTTGTTGGAGCTCCTGGTGGGTTAATCTTTGCAGAACTCACCGTTGGGCGAAGCTCCTTTCGCCAGGTTTATTATCGGCGAACTACAGTAACCTCGCCTATGTGGCCTATACGGTGACGCTGGAACAGTTTCGCGTACAACAGATGGCAATCCTCGCGTATGGTTTTATTAAACGCCAAATAAAAGACCGGAGGCAATCCTTGAGATAAACAAGATTAGTTAAATAAAAACAAGGCAGAATTGCCGATACCATGAACGTGTAACCTAAATCAAAAAAAAAAATCAAGAATTTGTAAGTGTTTTTGACCAAGCAAATTCGGCAAGGGTGATCATCCACTGGTTGACTTCGTTGTTTTGTATGTAAACGTAAAGAAAGCCGGTCAATGTGTTGATCAGGGATACGAAAAACACTTGAATAAAGATCTAAACCAAGCAAAATATTTACAAAGTGATCAAAATTAGTTTAAACTTTAAAGTGATCAAAAACAATGACCCGAATTTGCACTGAGTCCATTTCGGAGAGGACAGCGCCAAACTGTCGGCGGCTCTTTCGAACGTCGTAAAAAAGTTTGGCGGCAAATATCAGATAAATAAGCGCGCTCAAAAATGCCACGGCAATGTTATGCACTCTGTGCAGCCAGTGTTCGTACTTAATTTTGGAAATTTAAATAATTTAATCATTTTTTTAAAACTATTTTCGACTCTTAAACACTGCCAATTTGTTCTGATCACCTCCTCGTGTTGATCATCACCGGTGCGATAGTCAGCAAATGGGTAGAAGAACCAGGCGAAGTAAATGCTGCTGTACACGACGGGTTTCATGAACAAAGCCCAATAAAGGGCGTAAAGGGAGCAGCCGGTGATCCAAAGCGATGTGCGGGGGCCCGAGAACAAAATGTGCGCGAAACGGGGGGAGACGAGATCGAGACAGCGATTGAATGCCAAAATCTTTAAGCCATAGGCATTAAATTTGTTTCACCTGTTCCATTAAAGTAGTGACAAATTTACCAAATCAGCAGTAGTTTCGGCACCCCAGAAACCTTAAAAAGAAAAATAAAAAGATTATTTTCACAAAGCCGTTTTCAACCTAGCGATGCCATTCCTACAAAATACATAAGTGTCGGATAGGAGCAGAAAACGGCACCGCGCAGATTGGCCCCCCCGGAGAACAAGCCGGGAATCCACAAAATGCCCAAATCGGTGATTCCGATATAGAAGAGCAACTTGTAGCAGGAGTTGTCCCGCATAAGCTTCCAAATGGAATAAATGCAGGGCACGTACATAACCTTCATTGATCAGATTAAATGATCAAGCCACGATCGGTAGATTATCTCACATAATAAATGGCGCACAACACGCAAACAGCGATTGACTCCGGCACAAACTGCTGACGCTCCAGTGCAATCGAGTTAATCTCCAGTCCTGTACAGTTGTACAGCCGTTCGTACTCGGCATGGCGGAAGAAGAACAGCTCCATCAAAAATTTAATGATTTCAACAATATATGAAAGTTAACTTTCCCGTAATTAGACAAAAAAAAAAATATTAAAACCTGTGGCAAAAGTCAGTACATTTCGAACGCGTGATTATTAAATTTTGAATTAGAATTTTTAAGCAACTCTCTTCTCCGTTGCCATGTTTACATTTTTATATGAACAATTGTATGATTGTATTTGTCGGATTAGTTTTGTCGCTTTGCCCGTTTAATTAACTGCCGAAACAGAAGAGTCACGCAAATGTGACTGAAGGTAAATGTTTTATTTTTAATGGGCAATGTCGTCGGTTTCGCAATGTCTTCAGCATGGCAGTAGATAATATTCCCAATCAAATTATCGATTGATGACGTCAGAGACGTCATCAATCGAAATTTGATTAGGAATATCCTACTTTTTTTTTTGTATTTTAGTTTTTTCAAATTT
>MEIZ01000223.1:75178-88654 GCA_001723225.1 Globodera ellingtonae | reverse complement strand
AATATATTTGAATTTTTCAACGTTATTCAAATATCACGTGGCTTCAGTGGTTAAACTTGTAACCAAAAGACCTTATTGTTGAGGTTCGAGTCCTCGAGTCAAATTTCTTTTTATTATTTTTATTGAATGCCCTGCTGGTGAGTGATGTGGTTGCCTGGGGTTCAAACCCCCGACTATGTAAATAGTTTTTTGTGTCTTTCAATTAACTTCATGGCAAAGAAAAACAATATTTTTTATTTAAATATGTATTTAAGATTTTTAAAATTGAAGGTAATTTAGGAAGTTCTTAATTTTTTTCAAGAAAGTTATTAGCAAATTAATTTTCAAAAATTTTAACCGATTCAAAACTTCATTTACATAAAGAATTACTTTTTTTCACCATTTTAGTTATCGAAATTGGACAAGATTTCTTAATAAAATCGTAAGAATTTTCATTTTGTCCTCTCCCAAAATTTCCAAAATAAACGAGTTTTTGTTAAAAAATTAGTCTAAAAAATTTTGGTACCGAAAACCGAAAAAGTACCGACAATTTTTTTCGGTACTTTTCGGTACCGGTACTTTTTCGGTACTTTACCGAAAAGTACCGACCGAACCTTTTTGGACTTTTTCGGTACTTTTCGGTACCGGTACTTTTTCGGTACTTTACCGAAAAGTACCGACCGACCCTTCTGGCCGGTCTCTACTTATAAGCAAAAAGGGTAAGTATTCATACCGCGCCCCTCCCTTAGCGCCAGGGGTGCTCGTAATTAGGAGTTAAGGATTACTTAAATTACGGGGTTATTGGCTGTTACGAGTTAACGCGAGCTCCCAACGTGAGTTCCCAACGTGAGCTCCCAAACGTGAGCTCCAAAACGTGAGCTCCAAAACGTGAGCTCCAAAACGTGAGCTCCCAAACGTGAGCTTCAAAACGTGAGCTCCCAAGCGTGAGCTCCCAAACGTGAGCTCCAAAACGTGAGCTCCCAAGCGTGAGCTCCCAAACGTGAGCTCCCAAACGTGAGCTTCAAAACGTGAGCTACCAAAGGTGACCAAACGTGAGCTCCCAAACGTGAGCTCCAAAACGTGAGCTCCCAAACGTGAGCTCCAAAACGTGAGCTCCCAAACGTGAGCTCCAAAACGTGAGCTCCCAAAATTGAGCTCCCAAAACTTGATGGCAAAATAGAGTTTATTTAACCTTACAACTAGATAATCAAAAAGATTTTGAGGGGAGAGAATAATGCGTGGAAATATATGCCAACAATTTAATTGGCCACATTTTTAATAAACATTAATTCTATTACCAAAAGATTTATTTATTTAATATTTTTTTTAGGTAAATTCTAGTCAATAAACATGAAATTTTGGCTATTAATTTTATTTCATTCTTTCAACGAATTTGATCCAAAAGGCTAATTCTGTGGGCGAACGCGGACAAAGACCAAAACTTTACAAAACATTTGATGAAATATTTGGAAAAGGATGGGATGATGAAAGTAATGATTCAAAAGATTTGGACTGTCGTCATGTTAAAGAAGAAGATCAAGACGGAAAAGCTCCAAACATTTCTGATCATAAAAATATTGAAACAGAAATTTGATGAAAATGCTGAAAATTGGTCGGAAGACGAAAACGATGCAGCGCCATCCCCGGATCGTGAACAGGAAAATTCTAAGAAACATTTGTCTGATTAAAATAACTTAATTGATCAAGATGAAAGTGTTGATCAACAACAAAATGAGTCCAATGAATGTGAAAAAATTGAGTCTGATCAGCAAAAACGTTTAGATGGAAGGCTCAATTTAGAGAAGAAATTAAGAACCTTTAAAAATATTTCGTTATCGGATTATTTGACAATTGTTGTGATTTAGGGATTGCATTTTTCGTTTCTTTTATTTGTTTTAGCGTATGAATATGCGTTTGTTAAATGTTTGGAACTTTCGCTTATTTTTCTGTTGGCAAAACTTTCAAAATGATCAGAAAAGCTTTGTTCATTTGGATTCTTTTGATTGGAGGCATTTTTTAGCTGCTTAATAAGCCACGGAGGGGGATATTAGGCTTTAAAGTTTTCAAAACTCATTATTTATGAATTAATATTAGGGATTCAACTGCTTCCGTGGCTCATTGACTGTGGTACTGGTTAACTTTTTTCCCACGGAAGTTCAAACCCTGCCTAGGATATTATTATTTTTTATTTATTTTTTAATATTCCAATTCAATCCAAGAAAAATTTATTCTACACATTGTGAAAATGATAGACAGTAAAGAAGCATTTAAAGCAGAGGTATTCTTCACAAATGGCACAACGGAGAAAAACTCCATTTTGGCATTCATCGTTCAAGTACTGCAGCAAATACTCAGCACGGCGTTTGCCGATGTGCAAGCGATGCAGAACGAAATGCCGCGGATGCATGAAGTTCAGGCTAAGGCTGAAAAGAAAACCGGAAGGAAGACCGGAAAAAAATGGATGGGGAGAAAACACGGCCGAAGCCACGAACATAACCCGGCTCAGAAAAGGACCAGAAAGGGCACCGAAAACGAGAGCGATCGAGCTGGGCCGGAAAGAAGAAAATTCGCACAAGCGCCGGCCCATTTCGCCAATCCGGGCTTCAAAATAAGCCGGAAGAGCGAAGAGAAAAGAGAGGACCGGCAACCAAAGAAAGCAGGGGCAGGGTCGAGAGTCCCTCCCGATCTGGGGATTGGGGACCTCCAAATTCTCGGGGATCGAGAGTGAAGAAATTTTATCAATAAAAGGACTTGCTTCTTAAATTTTGGGAGTTTCAGTGAAAATTTCCAAATTTTCGATAAATGGACTATGTATAACTTTTTGAATTTCTTAAAAATATAAGAAATAAAAAGTTGTGATGATTTTTTTGCATTTTATAACACTAAAATAATTAAGAACATTCAACATTGAACAAAGAAAAGATATGAATTTATAAATATTCACCAATTTTCTGAGTAAAAAAAATTTGAAAAAATTTCTGAATTGTTATAAAATTAATTTTAATGAATCAAAAATATTTTTAGAAAATTGTTTCCTCCACCATAGATATTCATCCTCTGCTATTCAGATTTGCCTAAACAAATTAAACAAAATTTTTTACAACGAGTGAAAAAAAGAAAATTTGGAGCAGGAATAGGCAGAGCGAAAAATATCCATTAAAGTCACAACAAACAATGCATCATTTATTTTAATACTTTTAAAAAATTCAATAATAACAACAATTTTCAATTAACTTGATCCCAAAAAGAATAACATCTTCACGTTGAGTCAAGGAACTACAATGTCCGTATATTTTCTTCTTAATTTTTGTTTCTAAATTGAGCTTTCCATCTAATTAAACTATTTATTGAGATTTTCAACAAATCAGCAATCTCACAATCACTCATTTTCGGGGTTTTCCCTTTTATTTTGGCATATTTCTTCAAAATTCCAATTTTTGTTGCATCAGAAAATTGTTTCTTGGTGATAGAAAGGCCAAATTCGCTCTTCCATCGAATAATTGTGGCGGCTGAAACAAATAATTTTTTTGCAATTTTATCATTAAGTTCGCGCATTGAAATGTTTTCGAATTTGGCCTTCATACATTTGCTTTTTATTTCATCAAATTGTTTCAAAATTTGGCGTTTTTCGGACTCAGAAAACTTTGAGTTTGTTTCTTTTTTCAGACCCAATTCTTTTCTCCATTTATAAATTGTTGAGCGACTTACACTCAAACCATTTAATATATTTGTCTCAATTTGAACCCATTCTTTTCTGGAATATCCCTTTTTCTTATAACCCTCTTTCATTTCACGGAATTTTTGGATAATTTCAAGTTTTTGCTGATCAGAATCAATTTTATCACATTCATTGGACTCATTTTGCTGTTCATCAACACTCTCATTTTCGTCTTCCGACCAATTTTCAACATAAATTTCATCAAATCTCTGTTTCAATATTTCATCAATATTTTTCTGATCAGAAGTGTTTGGAGCTTGTKCGTCTTGAACTTCTTCTTTAACATGACGACAATTCAAGTCTTTTGAATCATTACTTTCATCGTCCCATCCTTTTCCAAATATGTCATCAAATGATTTGTAAAGTTTTGGCTCTTGTCCACGTTCACCCACAGATTCAGCCTTTTTAATTAAATTCGTTGAAAAGAATGAAATAGTAATTAATTGCCAAAATTTCATTGCCTGCAATTCTTTAAGAATTTTTTAAATTTTATTGAAAATGTTAATAATTTTAGTAATAAACTAGTTTTAGTCAATAAAAAGCCAATGTTTATTAATCAAATGCTATATCGATTTGGCCAATTGATTGGCAGATTATTTATTCTCTCCCCTCTCTCACCTAATTAATGCCATTCGTCAACACACAAAAGCCATTTGCTTCCCACAAACTATGAAATCGATGAGATTTTGGACAAAATTTCGTTTTGTATAAACTATAAATATGAGCATAAAATAACGCTGAAATATATGGAAAAGGTTGGGACGCGGAGGTGCCGGAATTTACAGAAACCAAAGAATGGCATAAAATGGAAACACAGACAACAGAAGTTGAGAATAAATCAACTGATCAGAAAATCCAAATGAACAAAGCTTTTCTGATCATACGTTGACTTTTAATTATCTTTCATTTCACGGAGTTTTTATTTTTGATCAGACTTTATTTTTTCACATATATTGGACTTAGCTAGAATTTTTGTCATTTTCCCCTGAAAATTGAAATTTGCATAAAAAAAAGGTGCTATGTAATCTCGACAGCGACAGATTTCGACAGTGACTGATTTCGACAGTAAGCCGAAATTTTAAAAAAGATACATCGCTTAGTGAAGAATTGCAATCCAAAAGTACTTGAAAAATGAATCATTTTAAAAGCGCAAGTGGTAAGCGCATGAACGGAGGAATTCAAGCGGGTCACGATTCTGACAATCAAAGTGCAGGATTGCGGACCGGATCCTGCAAAAGCCCAAAAAGTGCAGGATTGCGGACCGGATCCTGCGGATTAAATCCTGCAATTCTGCAAAAGCCCAAAAAGTGCAGGATTGCGGACTGGATCCTGCAAATGGCCAAAAAGTGTAGGATTGCGGACCGGATCCTGCAAATGGCCAAAAAGTGTAGGATTGCGGACCGGATCCTGCAAACTGCAAAAGCCCAAAAAGTGCAGGATTGCGGACCGGATCCTGCAGGATTAAATCCTGCAATTCTGCAAAAGCCCAAAAAGTGCAGGATTGCGGACCGGATCCTGCAAATGGTGTAGGATTGCGGACCGGATCCTGCAAATGGCCAAAAAGTGTAGGATTGCGGACCGGATCCTGCAGCAAAGATCGACATTTTCCCTAAATTTTTTTATTTATATTTTTTATAAAAATTTCCAAACCATGTGAAAAATAGTACATTTTCTATTCTGAGAGAAAAATTAATAAAAAATGACGAATTTTAAGGTTTTTACGCAAAATTTGACTGAATTGGTCAGTTTTTGTACATTTTTTAGTCAATATTTTGGCACTATTTGGGGTTTTTGGTCAATATTTTAAGGCAATATTTCGAGTTTTTTAATCAATATAAATCTCGGCTCTACTTATGACCATGTAAAATAAAATGAAGCACAAGCAAATGACTAAAAATCCGCCCCCTATTTATTACTTTTTCGATTTTCGATCCGAAATAAAAATATCAAAATTATTCAAATTGAAAGGCTTCCCCTGCAGCGGCTGCCTCTTCTTATGGGGCGATGGATTTGCAAAAATGCCATGTTGGTTGTGGCATTCATTCATTCATTGTGATTTGAATTTGCTGCGCCCGTTGAGCAGAAGAAAGGCGAACGATTGATTATTCACGTGGAAGCTATTTAGGCTTAACCATTAATTTTTTGTTGTATTTATTAACTTACATTAAACATAAAATTTGTATTGTAAGCATTTTTCTGAAACAATGAATTGTAAAATCTTTACGTTTTTGATTTGTGCCATTGTCCAATTGCTCCGCGCAAAGGAAGTGCAATTGAATTCGTCTGATCAACTGGAAGACCAAAAGGCGTAAGTTAAACCGTTTTAAACATTTGCATAAATTTTTGTTAAATTCTAAAATAAATATTTATACTTTTGAGGCCTGGCTTTTGGAGTTATTTGCTGCAACAAAACGGCATCATTTTGGACGGCCAACTCACACAGATGGCCCATGACATGGACGAAGACGAACCTTTCATTGACGAGCTTTCGGATGAGGCCAATTATAAGCCGCCGCCACCTTCGCCTGCACATCCCACTTTTGAAGTGCTGACCATTTTAAAAGAATTGCCCAATTAATTAAAGCAATAATATTGAATTAATTTATAAAGTTTAATTTTAATATCCGGGGAAGTCAATCCCGTAACCGAAATTATTCTGTTCGATTTGTACTCAAAGTGTTTCAATGGGAACAGTTCAACTCGCCGACGCCGACTCGCCGATGGTCAACTCGCCGACGCGACGACGGTTGACTCGCCGACGGTTCGACTCGCTAATAATACTTAATTCATGTTTTATCTATCAACTCAAATTTTTTGAATACAAAAAGCTAGATTTGTAAAAATCCCAATATATGTGCTAAAAAAATTCGGATAGCTTTGGGGTCGCGACCGAAAAAAATGCTAAAACTTTGGATGCTTATGATTTTAATGCATGTTTTCTAGGGTAAAATATAAGCGTAGGACACGTATCCGAGCTCGGGTTTTGCGAATGTCGGACGAACGCGAATTCGAACAATTTTCGAAATTTCAAGTGCAACGGCATATTTTTTTCTAGAACTAAATTGAGATTTTTACCAATCTAGCTTTTTATTCAAATATTTGAGTTGATAGATAAAACAGGAAGTAACCATTATTGGCGAGTCAACCGTCGGCGAGTCGACCGTCGGCGAGTTAACCGTCGGCGAGTCGACCGTCGCCGCGACGGCGAGTTGAACTGTTCTCATTGAAAACACTTTGAGTACAAATCGAACAGAATAAGATTGATCCAATCAGATCATCAAGGATCATTTTGGACTAATCGACAAAACTTTTCACTTTTTTTTTAACAGAAAACCTATTCGAGGCGATATATTTCGCCGTCTGTTGAGTTGGGAGTTGACGATCAAAACAATCAAAAATTAGAAGGCCAATCCGGCTCGCTTGCGAATGCCTATCGGTCGTTGAAACTTGGCAATTTCTATTCGTTGATGAGCAGATTTGGAAAAATCGCAAAATTTGTGCAAAAGTTGGCCAAAACTTTCGTCATGTTAAAGCATTTGCTAATGATAAAAGGGACAATTAGACACAAATTTGTGGCCAAAATTGACAAGACAATTAAAGTTATGGCCAAAGAAAGGGGAATTTCGATTGGAAAAATTGAAAAATTCAATTCAAAAATGGAACTACGAGAAATTGTGAAGAATGCGGCCGTTGTTTGGTCAGAGACTGCGCGAAACAAACATAATGCGGGCGATGGAAAGGAAAATACACAAAAAATGGTCGAATTGTGGCAATTAATTCGAAAAAATGAAGAATTTATAAATTATTTTAACAAAAATAAATCGAAAGAGGCAAAAAATCAAAGTGAGTTTATATTTGGGTGAAATATACCCATTTTTTACGATAATTACCCAATATTTTAAAAGGCCAAAAGCGCCGTGCAAAACGTACCGACCCGCTAATTGCAGCAACGATCGCTCTGGTAGTCGCCTGTTTCTTTTACCTTTTCTTATGGTTAGGAATCGTTTGGATTGCCGATTGGCTTAAAGCTGAATGAACTGCTTCAAACCTTCGAAACTCGACGACGATTGGATCAGAAATTCTGGAGCATTCTTCAACTGTTTTTTTTATATTTGTTGACAAAAAGTTACAAGAGAATGTACTCATAAGCGAGCATGGAAAAATTGTTTTTAAGCAATAATTTGCTATTTATTGCTATATTTTGGGAAGTAATTCTGAACCTGTTTCAATAAATTTTCTTTTAGAAAAAGCCCCATGTTATTATAGAGCCACCCTTTTTGGGACGGTTGAAAAATAGAGTCCCACGCTCTAATAGCGCTCCCCAAATTTTTGAATTTTGTTTGAAAAAAATAGCCATAACCTTTGGCTTTCTTAAAATTGTGAAAATAACTCTTTGACGCCAAAATTTTCCTGTTTCTCGATTTTCAGTCTCCAAGTTTATTTCGAGTCGCGGTGCAATTCCACCCACAATTGACCTATTTTATTTGTCTTCACCTTTCCAACATTCATTAAATAACAAAAATCTCGATCTCTAGTTACGATAATCAATAGTTGCACCATCTGGATGCAAACAGCACCGTGAGTGCCGCTGACATGATCCTACTTTACAATTTTGATTTATGATATTAAGTCAATTTTGAGATTCGAATAATGTAAAAAATTTTTTGGAAAATTACGAGTTACGGATTACTTAAAATTACATGGTTTTTGGCAGTTACAGTTACACGAGTTACAAATTTTTTTTTGATTGTTACGAGTTACGGAAGAAAAATATTATGAGATGTTGGAGTATTGATTCGGGTGCTATAATTATTAAAAAAATATGATAAATAAATACCCATTTTAATTGAGGGTTGTCATTTATTACTTTCAATAATTTTTTTCAAAGCTAAAAATTTATTAATATTTAAAATTTTTATTTTTATTCTTAAATTTAAGAAAATTTTTGAGTAAAATCCTTCAAAAACAAATTATTCCATATCGAATTTTCCATCGAAATTATTAAATTAATTGGAATTCATATAAATGTCACTAAATTCAGAGTGCCCAAATAAAATGGAAGAGTTTTGGATTTTAATTTTGGTGGCATTCTTCGTAACATATTCGCTGGACAAAGCCGAATCCGTACAATTGGATGAATTGGAGGAATTGCCACTCCAAACATTTGACGAATTATTCGTAGATGAATGGTTGGACAAAGATGAAGCCGAAGATTTGAAAATGCCGGCGCCAACAAACTTTGGACAAAATGTCCATCATCAAATCGACAGGCAGAACACCCAAATTGGACAAATTGAACCCAATTCTGATCAGCTTGGACAAATTGAACCAAATTCAACTGATCAGCTTGGACAAATTGAACCCAATTTAACTAATCAGCTTGGACAAATTGAACCCAATTCAACTGATCAGAATTCTCCTCTCACAGAGTCTGATCAGAATTCTCCTCTCACAGAGTCTGATCACTCTGGACAAATTGAACCCAATTCAACTGATCAGAATCCTCCTCTCACAGAGTCTGATCACTCTGGACAAATTGAACCCAATTCAACTGATCAGAATCCTCCTCTCACAGAGTCTGATCACTCTGGACAAATTGAACCCAATTCAACTGATCAGAATCCTCCTCTCACAAAGTCTGATCACTCTGATAATGCCAATTCAAGCGAAAATATTGCTGAAGATGAGCAAAAACGTAAAATTATCGACAAATTCCACGCAATTAAAGACGAATGCCGCGGCAAATGTTCAGGAAATTGAGAATTCGAATTTTGGATGTATTTGAATGGTCAAGGATCTTTTATAAAAATGGCATTTTCATTCAAAGAATTGTGGAATTTGTTATAAATTTTTTATTACAATACTTTTTATTGCGCCCTAGAGTTTGCCGGGACCAGGAATTTCCCGACCGGGACCGGTCGGGTAATTCCCGGTTTTTGGAATCCCGGTTTTAAGAAATAGAATTTGTACGATTTAAAATAAATTATATTGCCTGTAATTATTTAATATTAAAAGAATTTGGCTTTGAACGATTTGATCTTTTCAAGAAATCAATATATGTAAAGCATTGATTAATATATTGACTTTTTATTAACAAAAAATAGGTTATTACTACAATTATTAACATTTATAAAATTTAAAGAAAAGCAATGAAAGCTCGGCTATTAATTATTTCCTTAATTTATCTAATATTTTTGATCAAAAATGCCAATTCTGTGGGCGATGGCGGAAAAGAATCAAAACTTTACAAATCATTTGATGAAATATTTGGAAAAGGATGGGACGAGGAAAGTAATGATTCAAAAGACTTGAACTGTCGTCATGTTAAAGAAGAAGTTCAAGACGTACAAGCTCCAAACACTTGTGATCAGAAAAATATTGATGAAATATTGAAACAGAAATTTGATGAAATTTATGATGAAAATTGGTCGGAAGACGAAGACAATTCAGCGCCATCAGCGGATGATCTTGATCAGGAAAATTCTAAGAAACATTTTCCTGATCAAAATAACTCAACTGATCAAAATGAAAGTGTTGATGAACAGCAAAACGAGTCCAATGAATATGAAAAAATTGAATCTGATCAACAAAAACGTAAAATTATTCAAAAATTCCGTGAAATAAAAAAAGATTATAAGAAAAACAGAAAATATTCCAGTAATGAATGGAGTCAAATTGAAAGAAAAATATCAAATGGTTTGGGTGTAAATCGCACAAAATTGTATAAATGGATCAAAGAATTGGGTTTAAACTCAGAAACGTTTTCTGACCTCGAAAAACGTAAAATTTTGAAACAATTTGATGAAATAAAAAGCAAATGTAAAAAGGCAAAACTCAAAAACATTTCAATGCGCGAACTTGATGATAAAATTGCAAAAGAATTATTTGTTTCAGCCGCCACAATTTATGTATGGAAACGAAAATTTGGTCTTTCTGTCAGCAATAAAAAGTTTTCTGATTTTGAAAAACTTGAAATTTTAAAACAATTTGTTCTGATTAAAAGCAAATGTAAAAAGGCAAAACTCAAAAGTGGTTCAAAACATGAACTTGATGAGACAATTGCAGAAAAATTGGGCGTTTGTTCCGGCACAATTTATGGATGGAAGCGCAAATTTGGCCTTTTTGTCAGCAATAAAAAGTTTTCTGAGTTTGAAAAACGGCAAATTTTGAAACAATTTGATCAGATTAAAAGCAAATGTAAGAAGGCCAAACTCAAAAACATTTCAATGCGTGAACTCGATAAGAAACTTTCAAAAAAATTGGGCGTTTCTGAAAGAACAATTTATGGATGGAAGCGCGAATTTTGCCTTTCTTTTAGKAACAAAATTTTGATGTAACAAAAATTGGAATTTTAAGGAAATATGCCAAAATAAAAGAGAAAAATCCGAAAATGACTGATGCCACTATTGCTGATTTGTTAAAGATTTCATCAGCAAGTCTATATAAATGGAAAAAACAATTTAACGAAGGAAAAAAGCATTTTTGAGGGCACATTTCATATCAATTCGATTATACCGTATTTCCTCTATTAGTAACCCATCCCCTATTTGAAACCCCCTTCTAATTGTAACCCCCCCTCGAGGGGGGTTTGAAAAATAGTAACCCCCCCTCTATTTGAAACCCCCCTCTAATTGTAACCCCCTCCCCAAGCCGTGAGTTTTAAAAACCCTAAGTACCTAAGTTTTTCAGCCATAAATTTAGTATAAAATTTAGCGTTTTACAATAAAGAAATGAGTGACCAAAATTCTAATGAGGAGCGTAATAATATTTCAAAAAAACGTCGCGTTTTTACAATCGACGAAAAATTGGAAGTCGTCAACTTTATCAAATCCAATTCAATCAACGAAGCCAGTCGGAGGTTTAAGATAGATCGTCAAAACATCAGAGAATGGCAAAAGCAGAAGCAAAAGCTGCTCTCTTTGCGGTAGATTATTGTCATTTGTGAAAAAATAAGTTACAACTTTAGGGAATCAAAATCTGGAAAGCGACTGAGACTTGACGGTGCTGGACGGCATCTTCGCGACAAAGAGTTCGATGAGCAAATGATTGTATGGATCCGAAACAGCGCGCGTGTAATCAACGAGTCTCTCGACGAACAATTCAAAGGACTTTTTGAGGAAGTTGACGTGGAGCAAGAAAATGGATTTGTTAGTGACGGATCAGTGGAATTATGAATTTTGTTCAAATAAAATATTGTTTTTTGTTATTACAGAAATTTATTTTGGTTTAAAAAATAATAAAAAAATTTAATTTATTGAATAATTTTTAAAAAACTATATTGAAAAATAGTAACCCCCCCTCTATTTGAAACCCCCTTCTAATTGTAACCCCCCCTCGAGGGGGGATTGAACAATTGTAACCCATGGGTTACTAATAGAGGAAATACGGTAAGTCTAAACCGTTGAATTGTACGATAAATACATATTCTGGAATCCTAGTTCCGTTGAATTTATTTCTTTTTATCATTCAATCAAAATTCATAACTTTGTCCAACGTTGCTGATGTGTTATTATTTTTGTTTCATAAAATGCAGAAAAAGAAGCTTCATTTTTCAGTTAAAGAACCTTTCTTTATTTTTGAAAAGCAATTTTTCCAAAAAGATTTTCGGTGTTTTTTTAGAATGTTTAAGATTTTCAATGTCATGGGGATTTCCGGTCCACCCACATATCCCCTGACCCATCACATTTGCCCTTTTCCGGGGACATGTCACACCATTGTCCCCTTCATTTCCCGATCACATTTCAATTATGTTTATTCACATTTTATTATGTATTTCGGGGGTTTAATTACCAAGTTTGAGGTCCCTTGCATAAAACATTTTTGTCTACGCAAAAAAGTGTCAACCCTGGCATGGATGTTAATTTCTTAAGAGCAGGGGTTGGGTTAAAATTGAAATAGATTTTTAAATTGGGTTTATTTGAATGTTTTTTAATATTTTTTGGATTTTCCTTGTTTTTTTTTAAATTGATTTTTTATTGTCTATTTTAAAAAACTTGATGGCAAAATAGAGTTTATTTAACCTTACAACCAGAAATAATCATTAGAAGGCATTAAATTAATTTTATGATCAGTTGGTCCGGCGTTCAGTTGGGGGATGGGACATTTAAGCGCCGCCGCCAATATTTTTAATCCATAGTAACACTTTTTGGTGTTTTTATTCATATTCGGTCATTAGTAATCATTATAAAAGTATTGGAATTTTGATGAATAAGATGAGCTGGACATTCATAGGGTGAGAGAGGTTGACGAGGGCATTCACATGCAATTTGCCAAAAAGATTTTGAAGGGAGAGAATAATGCGTGGAAATAATTTGCCAATAATTTAATTGGCCACATTTTCAATAAACATTAATTCTATTACCAAAAGATTTATTCATTTATTTAATATTTTTAAAGGTAAATTCTAGTCAATAAAACATGAAAGTTAGAAGATCAAGACGTACAAGCTCCAAACACTTCTGATCAGAAAAATATTGATGAAATATTGAATGAGAAATTTTGAAGAAATTAATGCTGAAAATTGGTCGGAAGACGAAAACAATGCAGCGCCATCCCCGGATCGTGATCAGGAAAATTCTAAGAAACATTTGTCTGATCAAAATAACTCAACTGATCAAAATGAGAGTGTTGATCAACAACAACTCGACTCGGGACAACTCGGCTACATGCAAGGACAACTCGCTCAGGAGTTGTCCGTAGCCGAGTTGTCCGTAGCCGAGTAATCCGTAGCCGAGTTGTCCGTAGCCGAGTTGTCCGTAGCCGAGTAATCCGTAGCCGAG
>MEIZ01000223.1:46257-75078 GCA_001723225.1 Globodera ellingtonae | reverse complement strand
TCATCAAATTTCTGTTTCAATATTTCATCAATGTTTTTCTGATCAGAAGTGTTTGGAGCTTGTACGTCTTGATCTTCTTCTTTAACATGACGACAGTTCAAGTCTTTTGAATCATTACTTTCCTCGTCCCATCCCTGTCTCTTATACACATCTAGATGTGTATAAGAGACAGCCATTTCAGTACCTGAACCTTTGCAGCAGCGAGAAAACTTCCCGTGCGACCCCCAACTATCTTTACATCATTGGAAAGCTCTTGAAAATTTTTGCAATTTTGGACTGATTTGTCAGTCTCACGAGCATAACTCAATTTAAATTCATCGTAGCGTTATGCATGAATAGCTCACGAGAAAGCCCTCAGTGCGGAGCAGGGCCCTTTCTCCAACAAAAACTTCGATTACCCTACTCCCCGCCCGGGTACAGCTCGAAAGGTGAGGGGTGGTCAAAAAATGTGCCAAAAAGGTGGGTTTTTGGCACTTTTGCATCTTTGACATTGTGTTGGCACAACCGACGATGCCATTCATGCCAAATCCTTAACCATTTAGGGTCATGTGAAAGTGTTTTTTCGCTCCGCCCACTCCGAAAAGAGTTATCTAAAAACGGACTTTCAACAACCTAGATTTCTCTTATAAGCGCGCCGCTTGAAAATCAATTCCCATGATTTTTGTTATTACAAAAATTTATTTTGTTCAAAAAAATAATATAAAAGTTTGATAATTTTACTAATCTAGTTTTATAAGAATTTGTTGATTTATTTGATTAGGGTTGATTTTTTTGGGGAAACCCTTTTTTTATGCATTAACGCTTCTTCTATGGAAGTCACAACAAACAAATGCATTATATTTTAATACTTTTAAAAAATTAAATAAATTACAACAATTTTCAAATAACTCGATCCCAAAAAAGAATAACATCTTCACGTTGAGTCAAGGGCACACAATGTACGTTTACCTATTTTTAAAGGTTCTTAATTTCTTTTCTAAATCGAGCTTTCCATCTAATTAAACTATTTATTGAGATTTTCAACATATCAGCAATGTCACAATCACTAATTTTTGGATTCTTCCCTTTTATTTTGGCATATTTCTTTAAAATTCCAATTTTTGTTTCATCAGAAATTTTGTTGCTGATAGAAAGGCCACATTTGCGCTTCCATCGAATAATTGTGGCGGCTGAAACGCCTAATTTTTTTGCAATTTTATCATCAAGTTCATGCATTAAAATGTTTTTAAGTTTTGCTTTCTTACATTTGCTTTTTATTTCATCAAATTGTTTCAAAATTTGACGTTTTTCTAATTCAGAAAACTTTTTTTGGTTTAGACCCAATTCTTTGATCCATTTATAAATTGTTGAGCGACCAACACCAAAATTATTTGATATTTTTGCATCAATTTTAACCCATTCTTTGCTTGAATGTGCGCGTTTGTTTTTTTCCCGATAATTTTCTTTCATTTCACGGAATTTTTGAATAATTTGACGTTTCTGTTGATCAGACTCAATTTTTTCACCTTCATTGGACTCATTTTGCTGTTCATCAACACTCTCAGCTTGATCTGGCGCTGAATTGTTTTCGTCTTCCGACCAATTTTCATCATAAATTTCATCAAATTTCTGTTTCAATATTTCATCAATATTTTTCTGATCAGAAGTGATTGGAGCTTGTACGTCTTGATCTTCTTCTTTAACATGACGACGGTTACTTTCATCGTCCCATCCTTTTCCAAATATATCATCAAATGATTTGTAAAGTTTTGGTCTTTGTCCGCGTTCGCCCACGAATTGGCATTTTTGATTAAATATATTGCAAAAAATAAAATAAGAATTAATAGCCGAGCTTTCATTGCCTTTCTTTAAATTTTATAAATGTTAATAATTTAAGTAATAAACTAGTTTTTGTCAATAAAAGGCAATGTTTATTAATCCAACGTTTTATTCGTTTCCTGTAAAGATCAATTCGTTCAAAGCCAAAATTCTTTTAATCAAAATATTAAATATTTACAGGCAATAAATTATTATTTTTTATTTAGATAAATTAAATATTGGCGCAGAAGCATAAAAAATGAGAATTTAAAGCGGGTTTTGATCGGTTTGAAAATTAAGGAAAACGACTTTTTGGCGGGTGACGAATTCTTACTCAGTGCATTAAAAAACATTTCTCAGATAATTTTCTTGAAAAAAAAATTTCCGGGCCCCCCTATGGTTAAATGGGCCCAATTGTAGTTTTTCTCTCCTCTGCCCCATCAGGCATAGCGTTTATCGACTTTATGTCTGGGTTATTATATTTTTTTACAAAATTAGTGTTTGTTTTGAATAATTTCCAAAATTTAATGTATTACTGAAAAAATCTAACATTATGTTTTTAAGAGGTTGTTCTTATAGGTGACAAGGATAGGCATCATAGAAGAGTGCGGCAAAATCAAATTTGCGGATCATGTTGCAGGATTGGAATCAAACTTTTTTGCAGGACCGGATCCTGCAGGATTAATCATGCAAATCCTGCATTTAGAATTTGCAGGATCCTGCGCAGGATTGAAAGATTAAGTCAAAATTTTCAAAAAATCAATTTTGGCTTCAAGAATAGGCGTGCTCCCCGACCTCTCGGGAGCGGGCAAGTCGGGGGTCGAGGTTGGCTATGTCTGGGGATTGGGGACGTCCAAATTCTCGGGGATCGAGGGTGAAGAAAATTTTATCAATAAAAAGACTTGCTTCTTAAATTTTGGGAGTTTCAGTGAAAATTTCCAAATTTCGATAAATTGACTAGGTATAAAATTAATTTTAAAAAATCAAAAATATTTTTGGAAATTGTTTCCTCCACCATAGATATCATCCTCTGCTATTCTCGCCTTAACGCTGTCTTCTAATTTTAAGATTTTTGCGTAACAAATTAAACCAAATTTCTATACAACGAGTGAAAAGAAGAAAATTTTGGAGCAGGAAGGAAGGCAAAGTGTCTATGGAAGTACAACAAACAAATGCATTATTTATTTTAATACTTTTAAAAGTTCAATAAATAGCAACAATTTTCAAATAACTTGATCCCAAAATAATAACATCTTCACGTTGAGTCAAGGACCTACAAAGTCCATAAATTCAAAGGTTCTTAATTTTTGTTTCTAAATCGAGCTTTCCATCTAATTAAACTGCTTCTTGAGATGTTCAACATATCGGCAATGTCACAATCACTCATTTTCGGATTTTTCCCTTTTATTTTGGCATATTTCTTCAAAATTCCAATTTTTGTTGCATCAGAATTTTTGTTGCAGACAGAAAGGCCAAATTTGTGCTTCCATTCATAAATTGTTCCTCTACAAACGCCCAATTTTTTTGCAATTTTATCATTAAGTTCATTGTTTGAACCGCTTTTGAGTTTTGCCTGCTTACATTTGCTTTTTATTTTATTAAATTGTTGCAAAATTTCATGTTTTTCGAACTCAGAAAACTTTTCTTGGGTTAGACCCAATTCTTTGATCCATTTATACAATTTTGTTCGACCAACTCCCAAACTATTTGATATTTTTGACTCAATTTGTATCCTTTCATTTGTGGAATATTTTATGTTTTTTTTATAATTTTCTTTCATTTCACGGAATTTTTGAATAATTTCACGTTTTTGCTGATCAGACTCAATTTTTTGACATTCATTTGACTCATTTTGCTGTTCATCAACATTTTGATCTTGATCTGACGCTGAATTGTTTTCGTCTTCCGACCAATTTTCATCATAAATTTCATCAAATTTCTGTTTCAATATTTCATCAATGTTTTTCTGATCAGAAGTGTTTGGAGCTTGTACGTCTTGATCTTCTTCTTTAACATGACGACAATTCAAGTCTTTTGAATCATTACTTTCCTCGTCCCATCCTTTTCCAAATATTTCATCAAATGATTTGTAAAGTTTTGATTCTTTTCCGCCATCGCCCACAGAATTGGCATTTTTGATTAAATATATTGCAAAAAATAAAATAAGAATTAATAGCCGAGCTTTCATTGCCTTTCTTTAAATTTTATAAATGTTAATAATTTAAGTAATAAACTAGTTTTTGTCAATATAAATTCAATGTTTATTAATCCAACGCTTTTATTCGTTTCCTGAAAAGATCAATTCGTTCAAAGCCAAAATTCTTTCAATCAAAATATTAAATATTTGCAGGCAATAAATTATTTTTTATTTTAGAAAAATCGAATAATAATAGTAAATTTTTTATTTTACTCAATTTTGCTGGGTAAAAATCAAAATTTGAAAATTTCTGAATTGTTATAATATTCATTTATATAAATCAAAAATATTTTTAGAAATCGTTTCCTCTCCATATCACTTAAAGTTATAAAAAGTCATTTACATAGTCAGAAGTTTGAACCCCAACCAAAAACTAACGAGACCACAGCAATCACCACTACACCACGACATTATTGTATGGGAATTGGCATTATCTTTTACCTGCAAAATGCCCAAAAAGTGCAGGATTGCGGACCGGATCCTGCAGGATTAATCATGCAAATCCTGCAATTATGCAAAAGCCCAAAATGTGCAGGATTGCGGGCAGGATCCTGCAAAATCCTGCGCAGGATCCTGTCCTGCGCCGCATCAACGATGCGAGAAAATGGAATCTTTTCAAATTCGAATCGAAAAACTTTTTGAAAGTAAACACCAGTTAGTGTTTATCTTGTAAGAACTGTTTACTTATGACTAGAGCCGAGATTTTCAGGTTTTAACCTATTTTTTTTTTGCGAATGGGGAATCGTGTCATTTTGGAAAATTTTAGAATAAGAGCGACTTTTTAGTCCCTACAAAATTTCATATTCTTGACAAAAATGCAATTTTAAGGCATTTTTCCGAAAATTCTTGAAGAAATCCAATATTTCAAGCACTTTTTCCCAAAATTTCTTCCAAAAAATGCAATAAAAAAGAAAAATGTAGCCTTAAAAATGAAAAAAAATTTTCAAACCAAAAAGCACCCCTAAAATGACTTTTTCTTTGACCAAAAATTTACCCCCAAAGATCAACATTTTCCCTAATTTTTTTATTTATATTTTTTCTAAAAATTTCCTAAACATGTGAAAAATAGTACATTTTCTATTCTGAGAGAACAATTAATAAAAAATGACGAATTTTGAAGGTTTTTAAATCCTGGAGCATTCTTCAATTGTTTTTTATATTTCTTGACAAAAAGTTACAAGAGAATGTACTCATAAGCGAGCATGGAAAAATTGTTTTTAAGCAATAATTTCTATTTATTGCTATATTTGGGAATTAATTTCTGAACATGTTTCAATAATTTTCTTTTTTGAGGCTTAGAAAAAGCCCCATGTTCTTATAGAGCCACCCTTTTTGGAACGGTTGAAAAATAGAGTCCCACGCTCTAATAGCGCTCCCCAAATTTTTGAATTTTGTTTGAAAAAAATAGCCATAACCTTTGGCTTTCTTAAAATTTTGAAAATAACTCTTTGACGTCAAATTTTTCTGTTTCTCGATTTTCAGTCTCCAAGTTTATAAGAATTATTGCCCAACAAAGTGCAATGCTTCTTTTTACCCTGGCTGCCATATCTTTAAAGGAGTCTGTAACGGTGATGAAATTGGGCACAAAAAATCATCGTCATTTGAGCATTTATGCTGCATTGTAGAATGTCGAGAAAGGATCGTCCGTATCATCATATCACCACTGAATGTGGATTTCTCGTCTTGGCAAACCTTTACTGTTATTGATTCAACCGCGCTTCTTATTTCAAAAAAAACCTCCATGCACTTTTCCGCAACTTTTTCCACTTCAACCAATAACATGTCTTTTGACCGTTCAAATTTATCATATTCCCATCCTGAATAACAAAGAAAAAACCATTCTAAATTTAAATAAAAAAACTCTGAAATCATGAATTAAGCGATGATCGTAATTGATTGCGAACTACGGGAAATTCAGTGCTTAAGTGGCATAATTCATAATAAATGCATTTTAAGAGCGGAACATTGCGGAACTTCCCGCTCGTCATCCATTGAGTCCAGAAAAGGTCCAGCCGTGCAGCACTGCGTCAGGTTGATGTGCTCGGTTCCAAACTTGGCGAGAAGAGCCCACCAGGTTTCCTGAGCTATGCGCCATTAATTTAATGAATTTGATTAGAGGCGCAAATAGAAAGATCACGTGGTTGAAGCATTTTAAAGCTAATTTTTGAAAAATCTCCAAGCAAATTGTAGTTTTCGCCCAATTTTTATGACAATATCGTGCCAGCAAAAAACTTACATCTCCCATGTTGTGCAAGTTTTTGTGATATCGTTTCTCACTCTCTCGCTCAAAAATATTTGAATGGAAAAAAGAATTTGGCCTAAGCCGAAAAGCGTTCTATGAAAAAGAAGAAAGTAAACATTTGGTAGAGAAATTTGATCAGAAGAAAGCCGAGTTAAAGCGGGACGGATTCAAAAGTTCATATCAAAATGAAATAAATGAAACTGTCGCAAAAGAGTTGGGCCTCAGTTTTGTAACAATTTATAAGTGGAAACGTGAACTTCGCCAAACCGGTGAGTTTTCAATTAGGGTCGACGCCGGGGGGGGGGGGAACCGGGGATCCCCGGCCATTTTCATCCCCGGCCCCGTTCTCCGGTTTGTCCATCCCCGAAAACGGGGATCCCCGGTCCCATCCCCGCCGGGGACGGGGATGAAAATGCGCTCCGTTTTTCTATTTTGCTTAATTTTTCCCTAATATAAAAAAACAGTGGCCGTTAGATCAGAAATTCTATCATTTACTAGGTGAGTCCCCCCTCCCCTCTAGTGAATTGAAAAGCCTTTTGTTGAAGAAATTTCGATTTTTTTAAAAGAAGTCCCCCAAAAAATTGCACTTTTCAAAAATGCCCCCTAAAAATGGATTTTGCCCATCCCCGTCCGGGGATCCCCGTTCCCCGGTTTGCTCATCTTTTGACGTCCCCGGTATCCCCGGTTTGACCGGGGATCCCCCCCCCCCCCCACGGCGGCGACCCTAATTTCAAGCCAAAAATTTATTTATTTAATTAAAAATTCTTTTACAGAACCAAATAAACACTCTCACAGCGAACAAAAGGAATTGATGAAACGTTATTATAAAATTAAGGACCAAAGCCCTAAAATTAGTGACAAGGAAATTGTTAAAATGTTTAAAATTAGATCACGCACTTTGGTTAGATGGAAAAAGCAATTTAAACGACAGCAATTGCATCCAAATTCTGTCGATTGGCATTCTGTGGAAGAAAATTCCAGCTCAAATGTTCAGGAAATTGATAAATTGAAGGGATAAATAAATTATTTAAGCTTGGAGTTTCCTGTTCTTTGGAATCAAATATTCCCTAATGGGGGGGGGGGATGTGCTTTCTATTATCGGATATCTATAAAAATTAAATTAAATTAAAAAAAGGGTTGAAGGGTTTATGCTGTTCCGTAAATTTGCAACATTTTGTAGGAAATGATTTATTTTCAGATTTTTAACGAAAAATTTCGTGTCAAGACTAAATGCCAACCAGGACTAAGTGGCAAGGAAAATGATTTTAGTTTGAGTTCTTTTTTTTTAATATTCTCAATTTTCACGGGTATCGAACTAAAGTACACCCAAACGAAATTAGCCGATTACTATGGAATGTACCACTGAGGGAAAATAATAATATTTATTTTTCAAACATCGAATTTTTTGTTTAAATTATAAAATTAATTGGAATTTCATATAAATGCTCATTGGAGGAGAGGCTGAAAATCAAAATTCGAAATGTGAAGAGAAATTCAGAACTGTGAATCGAGAATAAAAGAAAAAATATGCCAAATGGCAAGCAAATTTTTACCGCAAAAAATTGGGCAATTCTTTTAAAATGGTCAGCACTTCAAAAGTGGGATGTGCAGGCGAAGGTGGCGGCGGCTTATAATTGGCCTCATCCGAAAGCTCGTCAATGAAAGGTTCGTCTTCGTCCATGTCATGGGCCATCTCTGTGAGTTGGCCGTCCAAAATGATGCCGTTTTGTTGCAGCAAATAACTCCAAAAGCCAGGCCTCAAAAAATGTTGGGGCTTTGTATAAATATTTATTTTAGAATTTAACAAAAATTTATGCAAAATGTTTAAAACGGTTTAACTTACGCCTCTTGGTCTTGCAGTCGCACAGACGAATTCGATTGCACATCCTTTGCGCGGAGGCAGAAAGTCCGATGTCCTCACAATTCACCGGGGTGGAAAACGGTTTACCCCGAAACCCTTATACCCTATGATTTCATCACATGAAATAGGTTCACGACCAGGATAAGGGTTAACCAGACCCGAACCTCACCTATTTCAAATAACACACCCACCGAAAAAATGACGCCAAAATTCAAACACGAATATCGACGCGAAAATTTGAATTTTGGCGCCATTTTTTCTTAAAACTATCGAGGTAACTACTGGCATTGGCAAATGCAAACGGCAACTGGGAATCGCATGCCATTTAGCAAACCAACTGCTTACACTGAGTAAGCGCCGATTTGTTTGTTATTTTTGTAAGTTTAACTTTAATAATTTTCGTTTCAATAGGTCTTGCCAAACGTTTAGGAGTTCTTGGCCAATTTTGGGACCGGGCATATCAACCCGAACGCAGTGCTCCGCGGCTGGACCTTTTCTTAATTCAATGGATGACGAGCGGAGATGATTTTTATGCCCAATTTCATTACCGTTACCGACTCCTGCACTTTTTTGGCAATTTATTTCAGCAAGTTGGCGATTATCTAAACAGTCCAATTGTTGATTCTGATTCAATTCCTCCAAGCCAATCTCATTCATGCGGCGAAATATCCATTACTTGTGCCCCTGGTGAAAAAATATCATTATGCCCACCGAAAAACTTTTTGAAAATTAACACCATTTGTGTTTATTATAAAATTAAGGACCAAAGTCCTAAAATTAGTGACAAGGAAATTGTTAAAATGTTGAAAATTAGATCACGCACTTTGGTTAGATGGAAAAAGCAATTTAAACGACAGCAATTTCATCCAAATTCTGTAGATGGACATTCTGTGGAAGAGAATGCCGCGGCAGATGTTCAGAGGAACTCGAATTCGGGGAGTATTTGAATGATCAAGGATTAAAAACCCAAATCTATTAGCAAAGTCCATCCTTTTATTAAAAAAAATGGCATTTTCCTTTCAACTAATTGTGGAAAGTTTTTATCAATTTTTATTACAATACTTTTTATTAAGTATGAATTTGCATCCAGATTTATGACCATGTAAAATAACATAAAGAACAAGCAAAAGCCTAAATATCCGCCCCCTGTTTATTACTCTTTCGATTTTCGATCCGAAATAAAACATCAAAATTATTCAAATCGAAAGGCTTCCCCTGCGGCTGCCTCCTCTTATGAGGCGATCGATTTGCAAAAATGCCATGTTGGTCAACGGGCGCAGCAAATTCAAATCACAATAAATGAATGAATGCCAACACCAACATGGTTTTTTTGCAAATCAATCGCCCCATAAGAAGAGGCAGCCGCCGCAGGGTTTGTGTCAAAGCCTTTTGATTTGAATAATTTTGATGTTTTATTTCGGATCGAAAATCGAAATAGTAATAAAGTTGCTAGGTCGTGTCGCAAAATCCGCCACTATGGGCTTTTCACAAATCACTAAAAAATATTATTAAATTATAATAAAGTATATAAAAATCTGCATTGCGATTTTAAAGCGGTTTTTGAATCTGTTTAAATTTTGGGGGAGGGGGGGAAGTCGGGGGTCATCGCGCAATTCAAAGGCTCGGCTCGTTGAGAGTAGAGTGCGGCGCAGGACAGGCTCGTACGCAGTATTTTGCAGGATCCCGTCCGCTATCCTGCACTTTTTGGGCATTTGCAAGTTTGCAGGATTAATCCTGTAGGATCCGGTCCTGCAAAGAATTCCAATCCTGCAACAGTCCGCAAATTTGATTTTGCCTCACTCTAGTTTCGATGATGCCTATCCTTATCATCTATACATCTATAAGAATAACTCTTAAAGACATAATGTTAGATTTTTTTAGTAACACTTTAAATTTTAGAAATTATTCAACAACAAAAAACTAATTTTGTAAAAATTTTAAAAACCCAGACACAAAGTCGATAAACGCTATGCCTGATGAGGCAGAGAAGAGAAAACTACTATTGGGCACACGTCACCCGCCAAAAGGTCGTTTTTTTTTTAAATAAAAATATTTACCTGTAATTATTTAATATTTTGATTGAAAGAATTTTGGCTTTGAACGAATTGATCTTTTCAAGAAACTAATAAAAAGCGTTGGATTAATAAACATTGACTTTATATTGACAAAAAACTATTTTATTACTAAAATTATTAACATTTTCAATAGAATTTTAAAGAATTCTTAAGGAATTGCAGGCAATGAAATTCCCGCTATTAATTTTTATTTCATTATTTGCAACGAATTTGATCAAAAATGCTAATTCTGTGGGCGAACGCGGACAAGGACCAAAACTTAACAAATCATTTGATGAAATATTTGGAAAAGGATGGGACGATGAAAGTAATGATTCAAAAGACTTGAACTGCAGTCATGTTAAAGAAGAAGTTCAAGACGTACAAGCTCCAATCACTTCTGGTCAGAAAAATATTGATGAAATATTGAAACAGAAATTTGATGAAATTTATGATGAAAATTGGTCGGAAGACGAAAACAATTCAGCGCCAGATCAAGATGAGAGTGTTGATGAACAGCAAAATGAGTCCAATAAATCTAAAAAAATTGGGTCTGATCATCAAAAACGTGATATTATTCAAAAATTTCGAGAAATTAAAGAAGCTTATACTCAAAAAAGAAAATATTCATCCTATCAACATATTCAAATTGAAAACAAAATATCAAATGTTTTGGGTGTTAATCGCGCAACAATTTATAAATGGATCAAAAAATTGGGTCTGAACAAAGAACAAAAGTCAAAGTTTTCTGAGTCCGAAAAACGCCAAATTTTGAAACAATTTGATGAAATAAAAAGCAAATGTAAAAAGGCAAAAATCAAAAACATTTCAATGATTGAACTTAATGAGAAAATTGCAAAAAAATTATTTATTTCTACCACCACAATTATTCGATGGAAGAGCGAATTTGGCCTTTCTGTCAGCAACAAAATTTCTGATAAAACAAAAATTGGAATTTTGAAGAAATATGCCAAAATAAAAGGGAACACTCCGAAAATGACAGATGCCGTTATTGCTGAAATGTTAAAGATTTCAACAGGAAGCTTAAGTAATTGGAAAAAGCAATTTAAAGATGAAATTAAAAACCTTTAATAATTAGAGAGCGGATTTTCATGTTTTAACATGTTTTTTTGCAGAATAGGGGATCATGAGAGAAGCCCAAAAATAGCATTCATTTCGAAAAATTTTAGAATTAGGAGCGACTTTTTAGTCCATATAAATCCATATTTTGGCTTTTTTGAGAATAAATCCATATTTCGCCATTTTTCCAAAATAAATCCATATTTTGTCCTTTTTGGTCAAAATTCAAGAAAAATTCGGAGTTTTTCCCAAAATTTCTTAAGAAAAATGCATTAAAAACTGAAAAATATACCCCTAAAAATCAAAAAAAATTTTCGAACCAAAAATCACCCCTAAAAACTGACTTTTTCTTGATTATAAATCCACCCCCAAAGATCGACATTTTCCCTAAAAAAATTTTTATTTATATTTTTTTATAAAATTTCCAAAACAAAATGAAAAATAGTACATTTTCTATTCTGAGAGAAAAATTATGACTGGATTTTGTCAGTTTATCGCACTTTTTTAGTCCATATTTTGGCACTTTTTGGGCTTTTTGGTCCATATTTTAGTGGTTTTTAGTCCATATTTTAAATCCATATTTCGCGTTTTTTAGTCAATATAAATCCGCTCTCTATTAATAATATACGGACTTTGCGGGGGGCTTGACTCAGCGCGAAGATGTTATTATTTTTCATCGAGTTATTTGAAAATTGTTGTTATTTATTGAATTTTTCCCTACTTTAATTTTTTTTTAAGTATAAATAATGCATTTGCTTGATGTGACTTCCTTAGACATTTTTCGCTTTGCCTACCTTCCTGCGCCCAAATGGCCACTAGCGTCTGGCCACTAGCGTCTGGCCACTAGCGTCTGGCCTCTAGCGTCTGGTCACTAGCGTCTGGCCACTAGTGTCTTGCCACTAGCGTCTTGTCACTAGCGTCTGGTCACTAGCGTCTGGTCACTAGCGTCTGGCCACTAGCGTCTGGCCACTAGCGTCTTGTCACTAGCGTCTGGCCACTAGCGTCTGGCCACTGGCGTCTGAAACAGGCGTCTGGCCCCTGGCGTCTGGCCACTGGCGTCTGGCCACTAGCGTCTGGCCACTAGCGTCTGGCCACTGGCGTCTGGCCACTAGCGTCTGGCCACTAGCGTCTGGCCACTAGCGTCTGGCCACTAGCGTCTGGCCACTAGCGTCTGGCCACTTTCTTAGCAGACAGGTGATGAAACAATTGTAAAACAAAATAACAAACTTAGCAACAAATTAAGCAACAATCAGTAATCTTACTAGAACGACATCCGATTTTGTTAAAGAATGTTTCAGAAACAGAACTCAGACATCCCTGGATTAAGGGTTGTTAAGCTTAGGCCTAACCATCCACGCGACACTTCATCCACGAACCCAAAATACGACACGAGGATGCTGTCCCAAATAAATTTATAAAGCAAATTCTATACCGGTGAGATATATTTGAGTATAAAAATTGCGTATCAATTATTTTTTAAATAGATTATTCCAAATGAACTCAAAGTTTGTTCCCACTATTTTTTGAAAAAACGAAAATTTTTAAAAGTCAATTAAAATATCATCCAAACGAATGAATTCGTCTATTAATTTTTGACCAATCATTTTAATTGATTTTAAAGCAAATTTTTTTAAACAATTCTCTTTAAATTACGGTAATTCATGACATCTTACTTATTACCCGATGTCGTATCGTTGAAAATTAATTAAAACAGAACTCAATCGTATTTAAGATTTTTTGCCGTATTTACAATTTTCTCCTCATCGTATGCACGATGATCGTAAATACGATGAGATGTCGTGAAAACGATGAATTGAAACAGTTTTTTACACGATATTACATCTTATCGGAGATACGACGGAATTTGAAATAGGCCCCAGTGCTAAAGTCGTCGTCATAGTAAAATAATTTAAATTAAAAAAAAAATATTAGTGTTTCTTATTCCTTTTTAAACTTGTACACTATTCGAACACACCATGAGTCAGGGTGGCCATTGGCAAACCCCAAAAAGCAGGATTTGCAGTTGAAAAGGCAGGAAAAAGCAGGATTTGCCTATGGCAGGAATTTAGCAGGAATATTTTTTAGGCGTGTAAATATACGAAAATGCCAAAACTTTAAAATTTTTTTGTTTACACAAGACCGGAGCCTTTTAAAGCTTTGGATTTTGTTGTTGATGGGTCTGACGGTGCCGACAATCGTCGTCGGGAAAATTTTTTCCACTTTAACAGTTTTTAGGGTCGGCGGTGCCGATAGGCGCCGCCGGGAAATTTTTGCAGATTATAACAATCTTTGTTAAGAAAATTGCTTCAAAATTAAGGAAATTTGGACATTTTTAGCGAGAATTTTTAGAAAATTTAAAAAGCAGGCAAAAGCAGGTCAGAGTGAAAAAGCAGGAATTTAGCAGGAAAAAGCCCAAAAAACAGGTACTATGGCTACCCTGTTAGTAGCCCATGGGCTTCTATTTTTCACTTAGAGAGTGGGCTTCAAATGGAGAGTGGTAACGTACAAATAGTACCTGTATTTTTTTTTGTTAATATTTTTATTATGCTTGGAAGTCACAACAAACTAATGCATTAGGAATTTATTTTTTTTATTTTTAAAAAATTTAATAAATAACAACAATTTTCAAAATAACCCAATCCCAAAAAAAGAAAAAACATCATCTTCACGTTGAGTCACTAGCCCACAATGTTCGTATGCCCTATTTTTATATGTTCTTCATTTCTTTTCTAAATTGTTTTTTCCATTTACGTAAGCTTTCTCTTGAAATCCTTAACATATCAGCAAGAACGGCTTTTTTCCTCACAACCATGGAAATTTAAAATTTTCAAATAATTCAATCCCAAACAATAATAACATTCTTGGTCTTTTGAGAGGCCGGTGCGGCTAAATTTTCAAAAATGGAATTTTTTTTTCAACATTTTGTGGACTTTTTTGTGTATTATGAAACTTTGGATCAATTTGAAACAAAATAGACCAATGTATCTAATATTGATTGAACCCGGAATCTCAAAAAAAGAGCATTTCTTTAAAAAACGTATTCCTTAGCAACTTAAAAGCCTATCACTTTTTACTTTTCATAACGGTACCATATTGAGCCACCACCGAAATATTTATGAGGCATAATTAAGCGGCGAAAAAGGGGCTCAAAGAGTTTTTTTTTTTATTTTTAAAAATTGGGAGTCAATCGATAAAAGTGGATAAAAGAATTCCTAAACAAGTCAGTAAATTTTCAAAGCGAATCTCAGAAATATGTAGTTAAGCACAACTGACCAGCCTGACTAAACTATTGAAATGTTTTTAAGTTTTGCATTTTTACATTTGCTTTTTATCTTTTCAAATTGTTTCAAAATTTTACGTTTTTCGGACTCAGAAAACTTTGACTTTGTTTCTTTTTTTAGACCAAATTCTTTCTTCCATTTATAAATTGTTGTGCGACTAACACCCAAACCATTTGATATTTTTCTTTCAATTTGATTCCATTCTTTGGCTGAGTGTGGGCGTTTGTTTTTTTCCCGATAATTATTTTTCATTTCACGAAATTTTTGGATAATTTCACGTTTTTGTTGATCAGACACAATTTTTCTGTTTCAATATTTCATCAATATTTTTCTGATCAGAAGTGTTTGGAGCTTGTCCGTCTTGATCTTCTTCTTTAACAATGCTTATATTGGTTTCCTGAAAAGATCAAATCGTTCAAAGCCAAATAAATTGGCTAACATTATTTTTTCGATTTAAATAAATATATTGGCTGTAATTATATAATATTTTAATTAAACGAATTTGGCTGTGAACGAATTGATCTTTTTATGAAACTTATATAAGCATTGAATTAATTAAAAATTCACTRTTTAAACTTCTTCCACGCCGCGTCTCTCCTGTCATCCCAATGTCGAATAGAACAAATATAGCTAACTTAGGTGTGCCGGAATTATACTTTTATATTTATTACTAGAGCCGGTCGAGACGAGAATCTCGTCTCGCGATCGCGAAAAATCTCGACGAGATTTCTCGAGAAATCTCGATTCGAGATCTCGCTCGAAGAAATTTTCCGAGATTTTTCGTGAATCTCGACTCGAGATCTCGATCTAAGCTCAAGTCCGGCTTTTGTAATTATTTAATATAAAAAGAATTTGACTTTGAACGATTTGATCTTTTCAAGAAATCAATATATGTAAAGCATTGATTAATATATTGACTTTTTATTAACAAAAAATAGGTTATTACTACAATTATTAACATTTTCAATAAAATTTAAAGAAAGGCAATGAAAGCTCGGCTATTAATTATTTCCTTAATTTATCTAATATTTTTGATCAAAAATGCCAATTCTGTGGGCGAAAACGGATATGATGAAAATTGGTCGGAAGACGAAAACAATTCAGCGCCAGATCAAAATGAGAGTGTTGGTGAACAGCAAAATGAGTCTAATGAATGCGAAAAAATTGAGTCTGTTCAACAAAAACGTGAAATTATTCAAAAATTCCGTGAAATGAAAGAAAATTATCGGCAAAAAAACACACGCGCACACTCAGCAAAAGAATGGGTTCAAATTGAAAACAAAATATCAAATGGTTTGAGGGTTAGTCGCACAAAATTATATAAATGGATGAAAGAATTGGGCTTAAGTCGAGAAACGAAGTTAAAATCAACTGATCAGCAGAAACGCGAAATTTTGAAACAATTTGAAAAGATAAAAAGCAAATGTCAGAAGGCAAAACTAAAAAACATTTTAATGCGTAAACTTGAGGAAAAAATTGCAAAAAAATTTGGCGTTTGTGCCAGCACAATTCGTGAACGGAAGCGCAAATTGTGCCTTTCCGTCAGCAACAAAATTTCTGATGCAACAAAAATTGGAATTTTGAAGAAATATGCCGAAATAAAAGGGGAAAATCCGAAAATGACTGATGCCACTATTGCTGAAATGTTAAAGATTTCAACAGGCAGCCTAAGTAATTGGAAAAAACAATTTAAAGAAGAAATGAAGAACCTTTGAAAATATACGGGCTTTGCAGGCCATTGACTCATCGCGAAAATTTTATTATTGTTTGAGATCGGTTTATTTGAAAATTGTTGTTATTTATTAAATTTTTTTCTTTAATTTTTTTAAAACTCGATACCTCCCGAATATTTAACACAAAATTCCTTTCTTAATCAATCCCGAGTTCAATTTTTACACATTCATTGGACTCATTTTGCTGTTCATCAACACTCTCATCTTTGTAAGGGTTTCCGGTCGGCATTTTCCATTCAATCTCACCCCTCAAAGAACTGCTGGACTTTACCCCGGGTATTGATCACATTTATCCATTTCAACAATGTCCCCGCCCACATTGCTTCATCCTGTTCCCCTCCTCTCCCCCCAGCGATCAGTCATCTTCATCCCACTGTTCCCTTTTCCATCGGTCGTTGTGCAAGTCGGAGGCTTACGGAATAAACGCCATCCGCAGTGTTGGATCGGAAGAGTTGGGCGAGTCCATCACCAATGCCCAGGGCCCGGGCATCCTCCCCATCTTTCCCTTTCCCCCAATTCCATCCAGGGAGTCAACGGTGCTTAATCTGGGGGGCACAGTGCGCTTCCCTCACTGGTAGCACCGGATGGTTCCCTTTTTTGGGAAAAGGTCCATCGGCACAACAACGAGGGCAGAGTATGAATGTGCCGGCCGAGAAAAACGGGGTACCCCTAGCCTGCGGGCTTGAAGCAGTAAATGTGCACGGAGAAATGATTGAATGGTGAAATTGATGCCCGGACTAGTACAGACTAAAGGGGCCATGCAAAAAATGGAACGGTAAATTAATGCGCTCCAGTACAAAACGAAAGAAGCCATGCCGAAAATGGAGTTCGATAAACTAATGCCCGGACTGGTACAAACTACAGGGGCTTCTCTTCGAAAATAAAATTTGTTGCCTAGGCTAGTGAAAAAACTAAAGGGGCTTTGCAAAAAAAATAAGTGGAGTGTTGATTGTTGTCCGGCCTAGTACGAACTAAAGGGACCTTGAAAAAGAGTGCCGTCAAATGTTTGCCCGGTCTAGAAAAAGAGGCCTATGAAAGTCAAACAAGTTCGGTCATTTGAGTCCGGACCAAAACGACCAAAGGGACGACAAATAAGCAGAAAATGGTAAATGCATCATCGAAGATGAATTAAACTGACCTGAGGGCCAGAAGCAGCCAATCATTCTACTCAAACCAAAAACTCAAAAAACCGGTCAAGACTCGGAATCCAAAAACTAAAGGTCACTTGAAATTTGACCAAGTCAGGAGATCAAAGTCGAAAAATCGGTGATCAGATTGTTTTCCCAGCATTCCAAAGGGTTCGAAGAAGAACGGCCGAGCTGGCCTTTAGTCGCTTCAACACTTTCTCATTCAATTGCCGCTCTCACGATCGGGAGTGTCAGCGGAAGTCCATTAGCAACTGATTTGATCGCCGCAGAAATCCAGTGGGAATCGAAAAGGAATTCATTCTTCATGTCCAACTTAGATTCATTTTCATTTTGTTTTCTCATTCTGCGGGACGGAATCATTAATTGAAATTGAAAAAGCAAATCTATCCTAAATTTAGATCACACTCAAAAAAATTATTATTTGCCCAACACCCCAACGAGTGCATGCCTTTGACCAGCTACCCCACCGGGTCTGGAGTTTCCCTGGCCTGCGGGCCTGAAGCAGCTATTGTAAATGGAAAAGATGGTGAAGTGGCCATCGGGGCAAATGCTAGGAAATTCTGGCATGGAAAAACGCGAGTGAATGTGCCAGAGGTGGAAAAGCTTTGCCCAAAAAAGAATGAGCGCATCATTTATGGAATTAACATGCTTTCTAGCGGATTTTCGACGATTTCAAGCCTAGAGATGTTTGGAGAAGAATCGGCAGCTGCATTTGATGATTGGGCGGAACGGTTCAAGGACCATATCACGGTCTCAGGGAAAAATTTCACGGATCAAGAGAAAGTGACCCGATTCAAATTGTGTCTGAAGGATGCCCCACGGGCACTGTTTAAGGAACTGCCTCCAGCACAAACCACAACGCTGGACTTGGCCATGACTGCACTCAGAGCCAAGCTGGACTCTCCTCAGCGCAGAGAGATCGCCAAAAGGACACTGACGCTGTGCAAGCAGCGCGAGGACGAGTCGGTGGCACAATTTTTGAGGCGATTGACGCCGCTGGTGGAGGCGACGATCACTCCCTCACCGAAGGACAGCGGAAAGAGAAGGTTTGCGAAGAATTCCTGGACCGGCTCAAGCCAAGCATGAGCTTTCTGATCCGCTTGATTGGATTAACTCAAGCCAAGAGCTTGGAGATTGTTAAGGCTCAGGCAGAAGAGCTGGAAGCGTTGCTGCTGGTCAACAGAGGAGAGGAGGTAAGCCGACTGCACAAGCAGTCAATGTGATCAACAGTCGCGGTGGTCCATTCCCTGGACCTGCCGGAAATGAGCAGGGATCCTCGGGGAGCAATATGCGAAGCGCCGGACCATTTTCCGCGCCAAACGTGCAAAGGCAGCCGCCGTCATTCGGACGAGCGCGTGGCGGCTTTCGAAACTGGGGACAGGGGGTAGGAGCAATTCAGTCACAGCAAGCGGTCGGGCGATCGCCTGGGAAAATCAACCAAATTCGGCAGAAATTCCCCTTCCCTCAACGACATCCGCTGGGTTTATGGAAGATTTGGCAAGGTCCCTGGTCGAAATGAGTGTCCGGAGCAAAACCGGTCGATCTGCACCGGAAGAAGGCAGCGATCAGAGACGCTGAACACAAAGCCCATGGTTTAATCAAACGCTCTGAGTCCAAAAAAAAATCACAACTGGCTCGAGGGCCAGAAGCAGTAAACGAAAATGGTTCGAATTCCGATCCGGGGTACGAAACCAGCTGAAAGGAGGTCAGATTCGGATTCTACGCCCTCGAGAACCTCGGATTGGGGCTAGTTAGTCATGAGGAAAACGAAATGTAAATGAGCGGGCCATCATCAGCACGATCTCATTTTGCCTAACCTAAAGTGTGTTTCGGCCCTTATTCGTGGACACACTTGACTCAAAAGTCGAACCGGGGGCTTTCGAAGCCCGCAGCTTTAACTTCAAGCCTTTTGAAGAAATTGAACCTGGCCCGAGGGCCAAAAGCTGTTAAAAACCAAAATTTTCTTTTTGAAACAAAGATCAAATCAGAGGCAAGTTGGTCAAAAAATCAAAAAAAATTTGAAACTGGGAAGTTTAAAAGGGCGCACTACTGGTGTGTGGCAAACCTGGTCTCGGAAGAAGTCGATCTGCAAACGCCAGCCTCAAAGGGGCAACGAAAGTCCGACATTTTCGCCAAAAAAAAAAAAAAAGTTGTGCCAAATTTAAACCGTATGTCTTGGCGAATTTTCTCAAAATTCTCGAAAAACATAACCTAGTCACGGCTGGAAGGACCAATTCATTTCGGAAATCAATTTCCCCGTAAGGGAGAGCCAAAAGACCCAAAATCAGCTCATTCCCACACGGGGTGGGGCGAAGTTAAATTTTTGGGCTAGTTATCTCTCTTTCTCTAATGGTTGCCCACACTATTTCGCCAAAGTTTCACAGCGAAAGCCATTCTTCGCCAAAATGCAACAAACGGCGTGAATTCGAACCGCAGCCTTGGCGAAGAAACATCCGGGCCAATGAATGTCAAAAAAAAATATGAGAAAAAGAAATTTGATTTGGACAAACTGGAAAAGAAAAATAAAAAGGAGGGAGTGGGAGTGATGAAGACGAAACTCAGCGATGCGCAGAGCTTGTCGGAATCATTACTTTCATCGTCCCATCCTTTTCCAAATATTTCATCAAATGATTTGTTAAGTTTTGGTCCTTGTCCGCGTTCGCCCACAGAATTAGCATTTTTGATTAAATTCGTTGCAAATAATGAAATAATAAATAATAGGCGACATTTCATTTTTTATTACTAAAATTTATTAATAAAAAATATTTTTGGCGTAGAATTTTATTGAAAAAAAAAATGTGGCAAATTAAATTGATTGGCAATCATTTCCACCCATTTATTCTCCCCCCTCATTTTGGCAATTCATGTGAATGCCGCCCACGTCATCCTCTCTCACTATCCGAAATTGACTGAAATAAGTTATTGATAACATTATAAATTCGTCCAAAGCGAGGGTTGAATAAGATTTAAAGCGTTTTAGAAAGATCAAGGAAATAATAAAAAAAAGACGTAAAATTAACCCGTTCTCAAAAATATGCTAATGTTTTTATTGCATTTTTGTTAAAGTATTTTAGCCCATAAAAAGTCAAAATTCTAAAAACATGTTTTTAGACATATTTTTTCAATTAAAATTATTTCATTCATTTATTACTTTCAACAAATTGACAAATTTTTCCATATTGAATTTTCCGTTTAAATTATTAAATTAATTGGAATTAAATATAAATGTCACTAATTTCAGAGTGCCCAAATAAAATGGAAGAGTTTTGGATTTTAATTTTGGTGGCATTCTTTGTAACAAAATCGCTGGACAAAGCCAAAGCCGTACAATTGGAGGAATTGGAAGAATTGCCACTCAAAACATTTGACGAATTATTCGTAGAAGGCTGGTGGGACAAAGATAAATCCGACGAATGGGATAAATTAACGCTTGAACACAATTTCCATCACCAAATCGACCGGCAGAACACCCAAATTGAACCCAATTCAACTGATCAGTTTGGACAAATTGAACCCAATTCAACTGATCAACTTGGACAAATTGAACCCAATTCAACTGATCAGAATGCTCCTCTCACAGAGTCTGATCACTCTGATAATGCCAAAAATCGTAAAGAACAGAATTAAATTTCTTCAAACAAAAAACGTAAAATATTGACAAATTCCACGCAATGAAAGACGAATTTAAGCAAAAAGGAAAATTTTTGTCTAAAGAATGGACTCAAATTGAGCATAAAATTGCTAAACATTAAAAGTAAGTCGCTCAAAAATATATGAATGGAAAAAAGAATTGGCCTAATTTGTAAGTCGAAAAATGATCTATGAAAAAGAAGAACGTAAACATTTGGTAGAGAAATTTGATCAGATGAAAGGCGAGTTAATGCGGGCCGGATTCAAAAGGCAATAAATATTATTTTATTTAAATTAATAGGCCTAGAGACCGAAATTTGAAAAATCCTGGATCTGGGTTCTGGATTGGATTTCGCGAAGGTTTGGAATCTGGATTTTCTGGACCAAAAATCCAGAAGATCCAGATCCAGAAAAAATCCAGGTCATCGCCCATCTGGATCCAGGTCCGGGATCTGGATTAGGTATTTCAAAATGTGTATTTCTTTAATTACAAGCAAAAATATTACTTGTTTAATTGGTAAACAACTAGTCGAAATCAAATTTCCGGACCCAGAACCGTATTTTCAATTTTAAAAATTTACCGCTCCCGTTTAAACGCTCCCGTTTAGACGCTCACGTTAAAGCCGCTCACATTAGGCGCTCACGTTTAGGCGCTCATTTAAGGCGCTCACGTTTAGACGCTCGCGTTTGGGTTCTCACGTTAAGCCGCTCAAGTTTGGAAGCTCCCATTTAAACGCTCAGTTTAGACGATCACGTGTTTAAACAATCACGTTTGGGCGCTACGTTTGGAAGCTCCGGTTTAATGGCTCACGTTTAGACGATCACGTTTGGGCGTTCACATTTGGGAGCTCCCGTTTAAACGCTCACGTTTAGACGATCACGGTTGCTCCCGTTTAAATGCTCCCGTTTAAACACTCACGTTTAGACGATCACTTTTGGGCGTCTACGTTTGGGAGCTCCCTGTTTAATCGCTCCGCTAGTATTTTTAAATCTAAAAATTTAAACCATTTTTTAATGTTCCCCCTGCCATTGATTTTGCCAGAAAAAGGGCAAAATTGTACAAATAATGCTAAATTTGTGCAAATTGCCATTTTTTAATTTGAATTTCGAATTCAAAGATTTTATGGCCTTTGCGAAATCCTTCGGGGACAACACAGCAATAAAGTAGGCAGGTCAAAAAATCTGATTTTAAATAGGGGTTAAAACACTACAAATGCGGAGGGAGAGTTAATAAACTAATTAAAATGTTGAAATTGTTCAAAAGTTTATGGGAATAAAAAGAGTTCCGCTGCGGATACAGCCAAAGAATAGTAAGAAATTGCTAACAGATTTGGGGATTTTTAATCCTTGACCATTCAAATACTTCCCAAATTCGAGTGCCCAATTTCCTGAACATTTGCCGCGGCATTCTCTTCCACAGAATGCCCATCGACCGAATTTGGATTCAATTGCTCTCGTTTAAATTGTTTTTTCCATTTAATTAAACTGGTTCTTCCAATTTTCAACATTTTTGCAATGTCTTTGTCTCTAATTTTAAGCGTTTGGTTCTTAATTTCATAATAACGTTTCATTAATTCCTTTTGTTCGCTGTGTGAGTAATTTGGTGCTGTAAAAGAATTTAATTAATATAATAAAATTGGGCTCGAAATACTTACTGGTTTGGCCAAGTTCACTTTTCCACTTGTAAATTGTTCTAACACTTAGCCCCAACTCTTTTGCGACAGTTTCATCAATTTCGTGACCATAAGAGTTTTTGAATCCGTGCCGCTTTAACTCGGCTTTCATTTGATCAAATTTCTCTAACAAATGTTTGCGTTCTTCTTTTTCATATAATACTTTTTGACTTAGGCCAAATTCTTTTTTCCATTTATATATTTTTGAGCGATTGACTTTTAAATGTTTAGCAATTTTATGCTCAATTTGAGTCCATTCTTTAGACAAAAATTTTCCTTTTTGCTTAAATTCGTCTTTTATTGCGAGGAATTTGTCGATAATTTTACGTTTTTCGTTTAAAGGCATTTCTTTTATTATTTCATTCTGTTCAACACCATTTTTAGCATTATCAGAGTGATCAGACTCTGTGAGAGGAGGATTCTGATCAGTTGAATTGGGTTCAATTTGTCCAAGCTGAACAGTTGAATTGGGTTCAATTTGTCCAATTTGGGTGTTCTGTTGGTCGATTTCGTGATGGAAATTGTGTTCAAGCGTTAATTTATCCCATTCGTCGGCTTTATCTTTGTCCCACCAGCCTTCTCCGAATATTTCATCAAATGTTTTGAGTGGCAATTCTTCCAATTCCTCCAATTGTACGGATTCGGCTTTGTCCAGCGAATATGTTACGAAGAATGCCACCAAAATTAAAATCCAAAACTCTTCCATTTTATTTGGGCACTCTGAAATTATTGGCATTTATATTGAAACGGAAAATCCGATATTGAAAAATTTGACAATTTGTTTTTGAAGAATTTTACTCAACTTTAAATTTAAGAATAATAATTAATGTTTAAATATAAATTATTTAGTATTGAAAAAATGATTGAAAGTAATAAATGACAGCCCTCAATTGAAATGGGTATTCGTATAAATCATAGCACCCAAATCAATATTCCACATCTCATAATTTCCTAAATAATCATTATTTTTCCGGAACTCGACGTTCCGACGTCAAGCAAAATTGCCCTGCCATCATTTTTCAATTGTTTTCCCTAGGGGATTTATTTGTCCCGGGGATTTCCCAATGTTTCCTTCCCATTCATTTCCTGTTCATATCCAGGGATGCCAAAATGCCCTTTTTTATGGCAAATGCCATAATTTTGGAAATTTACCATTTTTTTTGCCATATTTTAGAGATTTGAAAAATTCTCATTTTTTTGGGGAAAAAATGAAGGATTTTCCGAAAATAGTGATCCTTGTTTCGTACAATTTGAAGTTTTTGGTTGCAAATCTCTTAACAAATAAGAGTCAAAAATTCAAAATTNACCACTAAAAGTAAAGCAGAATTCTCAAAAAAATGGGGGTTTTGAAAATTCCTCAAGAAAACTTCCATAAAAATGCTATATTTTTGGAGCCGGTTGCCATATTTTACCGCAGTTAAGTTTTGGCATCCCTGTTCATATCGTTGTACGGGTTTAATTACCCAAGTTTGAGCGAGAGAATAACCAACTGCCCGGGCCCAATTCCGAAAATTTTATAAAATAACGATCGATTGTGAATAGCCAAAATGAAAATATTTTAAATTAGGGTTCAGCCCCGACCCCTCGGGGTCGGAAAAGTCGGGGTTGACCATGTCGGGGTCGGGGTCGGAGACGACCAAATTGTCGGGGTCGGGGTCAAAGAAGATTTTGTTTCATAAAATTTTTTTTTCATAAAAAAACAGCAGTTAACCCGAGAAATTTGAGGACCCTGGAATTATAAGTGTTTTGGATGGCGAAATGTCCTACGATTTTAAAAGGTCCTCGCATGCTAAAACATTAAGAAATAGAATTAAAGTGAATAAGTTCAATTTGCCTATTAAGTTTTGTCGGCGCAAAAATAGTATTTGTAGTGTGGAACACAGAAATGTTTGTGTAGGTCACAACACTGATGCATTTTTAAATTAACACTTTTAATAAAAAAACTCAAAAATTCAATAAAAAATAAAATAATTCAAATAATCCGATCCAAAAAAAAACTTTTTTTACGGGAATCAAGGGCCTACAAAGTCCATAAGGTCAAATTCGTGCTTCCATTCCAGAAAACTTTGACTTTGTTTCTTTTTTTAGACCAAATTCTTTCTTCCATTTATAAATTGTTGTGCGACTAACACCCAAACCATTTGATATTTTTCTTTCAATTTGATTCCATTCTTTGGCTGAGTGTGGGCGTTTGTTTTTTTCCCGATAATTATTTTTCATTTCACGAAATTTTTGGATAATTTCACGTTTTTGTTGATCAGACACAATTTTTCTGTTTCAATATTTCATCAATATTTTTCTGATCAGAAGTGTTTGGAGCTTGTCCGTCTTGATCTTCTTCTTTAACAATGCTTATATTGGTTTCCTGAAAAGATCAAATCGTTCAAAGCCAAATAAATTGGCTAACATTATTTTTTCGATTTAAATAAATATATTGGCTGTAATTATATAATATTTTAATTAAACGAATTTGGCTGTGAACGAATTGATCTTTTTATGAAACTTATATAAGCATTGAATTAATTAAAAATTCACTRTTTAAACTTCTTCCACGCCGCGTCTCTCCTGTCATCCCAATGTCGAATAGAACAAATATAGCTAACTTAGGTGTGCCGGAATTATACTTTTATATTTATTACTAGAGCCGGTCGAGACGAGAATCTCGTCTCGCGATCGCGAAAAATCTCGACGAGATTTCTCGAGAAATCTCGATTCGAGATCTCGATCGAAGCTCAAGTCCGGTTCTAGTTATTACCCTTAAAATCTTTTTATATTTTTTAAATCCGGGTCGAAAATATTCATTAATTATTATCTGAATTTAAGAAATAGAATTTGTACGATTTAAATTAAATTATATTGCTTGTATTTAATATAAAAAGAATTTGACTTTGAGCGATTTGATCTTTTCAGGAAACCAATATATTTAAAGCATTGATTAAAAAACATTGACTTTTTATTAACAACAAATAGTTTATTACTTCAATTATTGACATTCAATAAAATTTAAAGATTCTCAAGGAATTAAAAAGGCAATGAAAGTTTGACTTTCATTGCCTGCAATAAAAAAATTATGTTTTCAAAAAAATTGATTGAAAATGTTAATAATTTTAAGGCCCAAAACATCAGCTCTCCGATAGTTCAGGCTCAATTCGGTTCACATTTTGAGGGGGAGAATAAATGGGTGGAAATAATATGCCAATCAATTTTTGATTAGCCACATTTCAATAAAAATTAATTCTACTCCTAAAGATTTATTTATTAATATTTTATTTAATAAATAAATTTAGTAATAAAAGATGAAATATAGGCTATTAATTATTATTTCATTTTTTGCAACAAATTTGACCCAAATTGCTGACTCTGTGGGCGAACGCGGAAAAGAATCAAAACTTTACAAATCATTTGATGAAATATTTGGAAAAGGATGGGACGATGAAAGTAATGATTCAAAAGAATTGAACTGTCTTCATGTTAAAGAAGAAGTTCAAGACGTACAAGCTCCAAACATTTCTGATCAGAAAAATATTGAGGACGAAATATTGAAACAGAAATTTGATGAAATATTTGGAAAAGGTTGGGACACGGAGGTGCCGGAATTTACAGAAACCAAAGAATGGCATAAAATGGAAACACAGACAACAGAAGTTGAGAATAAATCAACTGATCAGCCCAATCCAAATGAACAAGGCTTTTCTGATCATTTTGAAAGTTTTGCCAATAGAAAAATAAAGGAAAGATTTGATGAAATTTATGATGAAAATTGGTCGGAAGACAAAAACAATTCAGCGCCATCACCGGATGCTCTTGATCAGGACAATTCTTTGTCAGATCAAAATAACTCAACTGATCAAGATGAGAGTGTTGATGAACAGCAAAATGAGTCCAATAAATCTGAAAAAATTAAGACTGATCAGCAAAAACGTGAAATTTTGAAACAATTTGATGAAATAAAAAGCAAATGTAAGAAGGCAAAACTCAAAAACATTTCAATGCGCGAACTTGATGATAAAATTGCAAAAGAATTATTTGTTTCAGCCGCCACAATTTATGTTTGGAAACGAAAATTTGGCCTTTCTGTCAACAACAAAAAGTTTTCAGATTTTGAAAAACGTGAAATTTTGAACCAATTTGATGAAATAAAAAGCAAATGTTTGAAGGCAAAACTCAAAAACATTTCAAAGAATGAACTCGATGATAAAATTGCAAAAGAATTATTTGTTTCAGCCGCCACAATTTATGCTTGGAAACGAAAATTTGGCCTTTCTGTCAGCAACAAAAAGTTTTCTGAGTTAGAAAAACGTGAAATTTTAAAACAATTTGTTCTGATTAAAAGCAAATGTAAGCAGGCCAAACTCAAAGGTGGTTCAAAACATGAACTTGATGAGACAATTGCAGAAAAATTGGGCGTTTGTTCCGGCACAATTTATGGATGGAAGCGCAAATTTGGCCTTTTTGTCAGCAATAAAAAGTTTTCTGAGTTTGAAAAACGGCAAATTTTGAAACAATTTGATCAGATTAAAAGCAAATGTAAGAAGGCCAAACTCAAAAACATTTCAATGCGTGAACTCGATAAGAAACTTTCAAAAAAATTGGGCGTTTCTGAAAGAACAATTTATGGATGGAAGCGCGAATTTTGCCTTTCTTTTAGCAACAAAATTTTGATGTAACAAAAATTGGAATTTTAAGGAAATATGCCAAAATAAAAGAGAAAAATCCGAAAATGACTGATGCCACTATTGCTGATTTGTTAAAGATTTCATCAGCAAGTCTATATAAATGGAAAAAACAATTTAACGAAGGAAAAAAGCATTTTTGAGGGCAAAAATGTATTTTCTTTTTTCATATTATTCGATTATAATTCTAAACCGTTGAATTGTACGATTAAATACATATTCTGGAACCCAAGATATTTTTGCGTTTAATTTATTTCTTTTTATCATTCAAACAAAATTCATAACTTTGTTCACCGTTGCGTGATGTGTCATTATTTTGTTTCATAAAACACAGAAAAATACGCTTCTTTTTTCAGTTAAAGAACCTTTTTTTATTTTTGAAATCCCGTTGTAGTCACTTTTGTGCAAAAAATTTATTTTTCACAATAAAAAACATAAAAATGTAATAAAGATATTCAAAAAAACGCTAATTAGATAAATAGCTAATTTTTTGCTCTATCAGGGTTTCATATTAATCGAAGCGGGACACTCGCGTTCCGGCCACTCGTGTTGCGCCACTCGCGTCCCAACCACAAATTTTTGTTTTTTATTTGTTGGACCGCAAATATAAACCAAAATCCTACAAGTCTATAATGTAAGGAAGCGAGCGTGTCCAGCTGGCTGGGACGGTTAAACCACCTATGGCGGGGGCATAAGATCCATAAGAGAGACGGTTAATGGGACGCCCCGGTAGCTCAGTTGGTAAGAGCATTGGTTCTGGGTGTGAAGCTGATCACTGCAGGCTACCATTTTGCCTATCTCTCACTATAATTTTTGCATCATTCTAAGCTCTAATTGCATTTGAATTAAAATGTAGAAAAAAACATTAGAATAAGGTACAGTCATGCTGATTTTCAATTCAAGTACATGTGTACCTGTGAAATTTAAAGAAATATAAGTACCCTCAAAGTTTTTATTTATCCAACAAAAACTTTTTTCAGAATTTGGTGTTTTGGAAATCCTGCATGGACCAGAATTTGGTGTTCTGGAAATTTGGTGTTCTGAAATCTTGCATGGATCAGAATTTGGTGTTCTGGAAATCCTGCATGGACCAGAATTTGGTGTTCGCCAGAAAGCCAGATAAACCAGAATTTGGTGTCCTGGAAATCTGGAAATCCTGCATGGACCAGAATTTGGTGTTCTGGAAATCCTGCATTGAGGTCGCAGAAAGCCAGATAAACCAGAATTTGGTGTTCTGGAACTCCTGCATGGACCAGAATTTGGTGTTCTGGAAATCCTGCATGGACCAGAATTTGGTGGTCGCCAAAAGCCAGATAAACCAGAATTTGGTGTTCTGGAAATCCTGCATGGACCAGAATTTGGTGTTCTGGAAATCCTGCATGGACCAGAATTTGGTGCGCGGAGCAGTAAATGCTGGAAATCCTGCCTGGACCAGAATTTGGTGTTCTGGAA
>MEIZ01000223.1:26456-40833 GCA_001723225.1 Globodera ellingtonae | reverse complement strand
GGCTGGGGGGGGATTCGGACGGGGGGGATTCGGACCGGTAGCCTTTGGAATTCATTCATTCATTGTATTTGAATTTACTGCGCCCATTGAACAGAAGAAAGGCGAGCGATTGATTATTCACGTGGAACCTATCTCAGGCTTAACCATTATGTTGTATTTATTTAAATACATAACATAATTGTATTATAGCATTTTTCTGAAGAAAAAGGATTGCGAATGGCAATGGTCGAAAGAGTGCGAACAAGCATTCCGGAAATTGAAAGAAATTCTGGCATCAGATTGCTGCTCACAAATTTGATCCTAAGTTGGACATAATCGTGGCTGCGGATGCATCAGAACTCGGAATTGGTGCTGTAATTTCACACAAATTCCCGAACGGCCAGGTCAAAGCAATCGCACATGCCTCCAAATCACTTTCTCCGGCCGAGAAAAATTATTCTCAAATTGAGAAAGAAGGCTTGGCATTGATTTTTGCCGTCCAAAAGTTTCACAAGATGATTTACGGTCGACGCTTCACGCTTCAAACCGACCACAAGCCGCTGCTCAGCATTTTTGGGAACAAAAAGGGCATCAAGCAGTAGTAAGGAAAAAATGCCAAGAAAGAAAGTGCCCTAAGAGTAAATGCCATGAAAGAAAAGTGCCCTAAGGGAGAAAGCTAAGGATAGAAAGCTTCTCAGTTTAGATCAAATCTGTTTCATAACTAGGGCCACGATTTATATGGAAACCCATATTTTTTTGCGCACTCGGGACAGCGTATAAATGCCATGAGTAGTGTTTTTAGCTTTGTCTGGAGCTTCTAGAGCCCATTTTATAATCCATATTTTTATGTTTTTCCATATTTCGCGATTTTTATCCATATTTTGGCATTTTTCAAAAATTCCTTAACAAAAAAGCAATCCCTAAGGACCGACTTTTACAAAATTAAAAAAATAGGGAGGGTTAATAAACTAATTAAAAATGTTGAAATTGCTCAAAATTTTATTGGAATAAAAAGTGTTCCGCTGCGAATACGGCCGAAGAAATTGCTAACAGATTTGGGGGTTTTAATCCTTGACCATTCAAATACTTCCCAAATTCGAGTTGCCAATTTCCTGAACATTTGCCGCGGCATTCTCTTCCACAGAATGTCCATCGACAGAATTTGGATGAAATAGCTGTCGTGCAAATTGCCTTTTCCATCTAAACAAAGTGTTTGTTCCAATTTTCAACATTTTGGCAATATCCTTATCGTTAAATTTAGGTTTTTCGTCTTTAATTTCATAATAATGTTTCATCAATTCCTTTTGCTCGCTGTGTGAGTAATTTGGTGCTGTAAAAGAATTTTTAATTAATATAAATAAATAATTAAATTGGGCTCCAAATACTCACTGGATTGGCCAAGTTTTCGTTTCCAATTGTAAATTGTTTTAAAACTGAGGCCCAATTCTTTTGCGACAGTTTCATCAATTTTATTTTTATATGAATTTTTGTTTCCGTCCCGCGTTAACTCGGCTTTCATCTGATCAAATTTCTCTATTAAATGTTTGCGTTCTTCTTTTTCATAGAACGCTTTTCGACTTAGGCCAAATTCTTTTTTCCATTCATATATTTTTGTGCGAGTAACTTGTAAAGCTTTAGCAATTTTTTCCTCAATTTGAACCCATTCTTTTGTTGAGTATTTTCCTTTTTGCTTAAATTTGTCTTTTGTTGCGTGGAATTCTTCGATTATTTCATGTTTTTCGTTTAAAGTCATTTCTTGCATGATTTCGTTCTGTTCTTCATCAATTTTGGCATTATCAGAGTGATCAGACTCTGTGAGAGGAGGATTCTGATCAAGTGAAATGGGTTCAATTTGTGCAAAGTTTGTTGGCGCCGGTGTTTTCAACGCGGTGCGACATTTGCGGACGGACATTTGCGGACGGACATTTGCGGACGGACATTTGCGGACGGACATTTGCGGACGGACATTTGCGGACAGACATTTGCGGACGGACAATTGCGGACGGTTGAACTGTAAAAAAAATTAAATAAATTTAAAAAAAAATTAAATGTTAAACAAATTTTTTTTTTTGGAATAGGAAGGGCGGGCCTCGTCAGTACGGACCCTTCCTAATTCCAATACATTTCCTAATGCAAGTGTTTCGGCCCTACCCGTAGACACACAAAATAAAAAAAAACACAGCACAAACAAAGGGCAAAGCCAAAACTGCAAAGAAAAACATTTGAGTCTAAATATGTATTTATTGAGTAATTCTTTTWATTTGCGCRTAGTTGATTTAACGATTTTGTTTTGTCCACGGATCAAATGATTGAGCATTGGAGCTCGCATCTAAAAACCGTCTTTCTGTTCACCGTAACACTATGCGATCGAACAACTTCCATCGAGTTTGAGCGTAGTAAAATACGAAAATTTCCATCCTCGTCTTAAAATAAACTAAGATTTTGATTTTAATTAACCCGCAAAACAACAGGCGAACGTCCTTCGTCCAGTTGATTTTTCCATTTTGTCAAAAAATGTCTCTAGGTTCCCATCATCGTAGAACTCATCTTCCGTAAGAGTGAATTCTGACTTTATTCCTTTGACTGTGACCGGAAAATAATACGGAGACTTTTCTAAAAGTAATTTTTAGCTCATATTCTTAGTTTTCCGAACCATCTACTGAAAGGACGTGCGCGACTCCTTCCGCCGCTGCCCCTCCTACTACCCCGCCGGCAAAATTTGCGCCTAAGTTAGCACTGGCTTTTTTGAGAGTCGCCTTCAGGCCTGATTTGGTAACAGCCTTTGATGATTGTAGAAATGCCGCTCTTTCTGCAGCTCTGACCGAGTAACGCGTTGTTCCTCTAAAAAAGTGTCTGATGATAGTGAGTATGCTGCGGATTATCCCCTGATCAGCGGTAATTGTTGCCGTAATCACCAGTAGGATTAGTAAAACTTTAAATTTCATTTTCTCACAGTTGCTTAAAGAATAAAAGTCAATAAGAATTGTTGGAAAAGGGTTTCCGATACACACCGCCTACACAAATGCACTTAAGAAAAGCTATTCAAAAAGGTAGAGATTGAAAACAAAAAAAGGTCAGCTGTTCACGGAGGAAAAAAATATTTTGAGTGATCAAGAGTAACAGCAAATGTTGAGTGATTAATTAGACTAATCCTAAAATGAAAAGTATTCTTTTTATTATTTTATTATGCACCGAATTTCTTCTATCTTATTCTGTCAGAACAACTAAAAACCGCGACCTTATATGGTTCCAGGGCTACGAATATCGGAAAAAAGGCATAAGTGCTGATCAACAAACTCAATTTTGGCAATGTCCACTAAAACATTGTCCCGGAAGAGCTCATAGTCCGGTAAACTCGGAAGTCCCCACAAAAATCGTTACTCAACATAATCACCCTACTGTCGAAACAGATCATGTGGTAATGATGAAAGTTTTATAAGTAACGGAATGCGTATTTAGGTACGAGAGAAATCAGAAGAAATCAAACGAGTTGCATTGAATAATCCAGTTCTTCCAAGCCGAGAGCTCAATTCGATTGTTAGACAAGGCCTATCTGATGAACAGCTAATGTCAATGCCTAGCTCAAGCACAGTACAACGACAAGTCGCTCGTCTTAGGGAAATTCCTGAACGGAAAAGGGTTGATGCCAGTGAAATTCATGAAATAATCATTGACGTAAGTAGGGATGGGATCGAACGGTGTGAATTTTCAAAAACTTAAAACTATTCTGGCCAAATATTGAAGGGGCAATTTGCTTCCGATTACAATGGTCAGAGATTCCTTCTCTATGACTCTCGAACCGCAAATCCAGAGGAGGTCGTTTTTTTTATTTTCGCTACTGAAGCTGGTTTAACTCGTTTATCAAATTATCACGAATGGTCGGCAGATGGAACATTTAAGGAAGTTTTATATGCGTGTGTTGGGACCTTTTTTGCAAATTTTAACAAAAATTGTTAAGAAAGTTGCTCCAAAATTAACATAAATATGTTTTAAGGTGGTTCCTTCTTCATTTTTACAGTTATATACCATCAATGTGTTGATAGAACACTCATCAATTCCTTGCGCATATTTACTTATGGCCAACAAGGCATCTGAAACATATATTCGGGCATTTGAAGTATTAGACGGTTAATTTTTTTTCGATCAAAAAACTTAGATTTTGTCGGCTCGGCTCCACGCAAATCATCACCCAACCTCCGTAATGCTAGACTTCGAATAACATCCAAAAATTGTCCATTATTGGGCAAATTAACCTCTGAATTAGTGACATTTATAATGGAATTTTACTCAAAAACTTTCTTAAATTTAAGAGTAAAAATAAAATTTAAATATTAATAAATTATTTAGCTTCGAAAAAAATTATTGAAAGTAATAAATGACAGCTCTCAATTGAATTGGGTTCATATAAATCATTTTAAATTATTATAGCACCGATCAATATTCCACATCTCATAATATTCCTAAATAATCATCATTTTATAAAATAACGATCGATTTTGTATAGCCAAAATGAAAATATTTTAAATTAGGGTTCAGCCCCGACCCCTCGGGGTCGGAAAAGTCGGGGTTGGTCGGGGTTGACCATGTCGGGGGTCGGCACCGGAGAATTTTTTTGAGAATTTTAGCAATGCTTATTAAGAAAAATTGTTTTAAACTTAACGAAATTTTGCCAAAACTTTTTAAATTTTGGAATTTTTCAGTAACTTTCTGACAATAACTTTTGAATATTCAAAATTTAAGAATATATGGATTAAAATTGCTTTAAAAATTTGAAAGGGAGGCCGGGGTTGGCCATGTTGGGGGTCGGGGTCGAGGACGACCCCATTTTGAGGCTCGGGGTCGTGGGGCGGGGCTGAACCCTAACTTAAACACCATTTTAAAAAAAATATCTATTATTGTTACGCTTTTGAAAAACCCCTGCGGCCATTTTGAATTAATTTTTGATTTTTCTAAAATACAATATTTATTGCCTGATTATTTATTTTTTAATTGAAAGAATTTGGCTTTGAACGATTTAATCTTTCAGGAAACCAATATAAATTAATAACCTTGACATTTATTGACAAAACTAGTTTATTACTTAAATTATTAACATTTCCAATAAAATTAAAAGAATTTTTAAGGAATTGAAGGACAATGAAAGGTTGCTATTAATTATTTCCATAATTTATGCAAAGAATTTGATCAAAAATGCTTTTTCTGTGGGCGAAGGCGGACAAGAGCCAAAACTTTATAAAACATTCGATGAAATATTTGGAAAAGGATGGGACGATGAAAGTAATGATTCAAAAGAATTGAACTGTCGGCATGTTAAAGATGAAGTTCAAGACGGACAAGCTCCAAACACTTCTGATCAGAAAAATATTGAGGCTAAAATATTGAAACAGAAATTTGACGAAATTAAGATTTCTGGGTGATGTTTTATTGTTTTACGACTAAGAATCAATAAAATGGAGTATTTATTAAAAAAATACTAGCGGGTTAGGTGCGCCTAACGGCGCACCAACCGCTAGTAGGTACGATATTATGAACAGATTTGAAATTGAGAAAATGAAGAATTTTGATAGATTTGTTCAAAGCATTATATCTCATACACATAGTCCGGTCCATAAGAATTTTTCTTCGTCTATTTTTGCTTACAGGCATGTGACACACATTCCGACTGCATTTTTCTTTAATATTAACTCGTGCTTTGAAAAATCAAATGCACAATTGCGGTATTCACATGAGTTTTTCCTGTTCCACCCGGCCCACTAAGAAAGAAGAACGCGGGTTCATTTACTGGATTCCTTATTCTAGTCATTATCTCATCACTTATTGTTTTTTGTTCATCATACATCGAAGCATATGCGCTTTGGCCCAAATCTAATTCATCCGCAGCATTGAATACTTGTTCAATATCGTCATCTACATTAATCTGTTCCATGGAAGGAAAAACAGCATGTGTTTTCCCTGCCTTTATAATACAAAGAGCAATTTATCTGTACGCTTTAGCGTAAGCAATTTCTTTTCTAAAATTCGTGACGAAGTCTTCAGACAAAGAATCTTTAAACATTTCCAAAAGCTCCGCCGGTTTAGCCGAATTGCAATGGACCAAAATCAATGCAAAGAACTCTCTCAATTTCCATGGCATTTCAAAACTTTCTGCCTCTTCTAATGCTCTTTTCCATTCTTCGTCATTTCTAATAAACCCTCTTTCAAGACAGGATTCAGCAAAAGTCGTACAGACTTTAACTGAACCATCTATATCCGGAAATTATTCAAAAAAAATAAAAAATTGACTTCTAAAATTTTGAAGAACATTTTTAAAAACCCCGCAACCCCGACCCCGACCGATTTGGGTAACCCCGACCCTGACAGTCCCGCCCCCAAAAAACCCCGACCCCGCAATTCTCAACCCCGCACGCGGGGTGACAACCCTACTTAAAAACCCAAACAAGTCAAATGTGTCGAAAACACAAGCAATTGGAAAACACAGATCAATTCAATGTGCCGAAAAGTTGGTGTTCTGGAAAGTCAGCATGGACCAGAATTTAGTGTTCTGGAAATCCTGCATGGACCAGAATTTAGTGTTCGCCAGAAAGCCAGATAAACCAGGACGACTGCACACAGCAGATTAAGCGTTTAGAAGAGCAGAGAGAAGAAAGGCAAGCCGTATTCACAAACACCAATAAAAATAAATAAATCTTGTAGGAAGTCATCCTTGTCTGACCTGGAGGTCATTAAAAAAAGCATTGGAGAATGGGAGAACAATCGAGAGGAAGTTGCAGCGTTGATTGTGCAAGCCGAAAAAGATTTTACGAGGCACATCCAATCAATAAAGAACGGCAAACAACGGACTAGCTGCTTTTTAGGGTTGCTTGCTCCAATATGTGTTAAAAGATCTGATATTTATTAAAATAATAGAGTCAGTCCTTGGAAATTTAAGGCATGAAGGTATTGAAGGGTATACAAATGAAGGTGAATATCGTTCTTTCTTACTGAAAACGTGCCCTGTGTGCATTTCTGGGTGAATTCCCCTTCCCTTTTCCTCCACAAACAACAAGAATTTTATTGCAACGTCTAAATTTTCGTCAAAAGATCGATTTTTTGTTCACTTCCCATCCGTCATTCGTTGAAGGTAAGATTCAATCCATCAATCATGAGCGCTTTTTGTTCATCAAATCTTGAAACAATTAGTTTTATTTAAATCATAAAATATTTTTTCCATAGTTCCTCTTCAGAGGGCATTGGATTCTCGCGAGGCATTTGCACAATCGGCCAGTATGGCTACCTGTAAAAGCCGCCATTGAAAGAACATAAGATTTTTTTTCCAAGGTTTTGAGATTCAACTAACTGTGAGACTAAATTTTTTATTTGACAATTTTGTTTTTATTTTTGGATTTGATTTTTTATACGGGAATCTAAATTAACTAATTTAAGGTTGAACCGCACGAGGAGCAATTTGATGGAAGATGGCGTGAGGAATCTGCACTAAAAGGAATTGTAAAAGTTGAGCATGAACCACCTTATGGAGCAGTTAAGGTGGAAGGTGAGCAACTTTATTAGAGAGAAAATTTTTAAAAGTTGCCAAAAATTAAATTTCAATAATCACCTTTCATAGAATTGGATAAAATACTAAAATAATTTCGGGTTAAAGTTTGGTTCAATATTCAAGGGTTCGAAATTATTCAAAAATATCTAATAATTAACTTTTTTACAATATGACTGACATTCAGGGACAGTTAAAATTAAACACGAATTTGAATGGGGGGACGAGGAGATTGGTGAGTTTAAAGCCCAATTGGCAGATCATGTTAAAGAAGAAGATCAAGACGGACAAGCTCCAAACATTTCTGATCAGAAAAATATTGGAGATAATTCTCATAAACATTTTTCTGATCAAAATAACTCAACTGATCAAAATGAAAGTGTTGATGAACAGCAAAACGAGTAAATGAATATGAAAAAATTGAATCTGATCAACAAAAACGGGAAATTTTGAAACAATTTGATGAAATAAAAAGCAAATGTAAAAAGGCAAAAATCAAAAACATTTCAATGAATGAATTTGATGAGAAAATTGCAAAAAAATTGGGCGTTTCTAGAGCTACAATTATTCGATGGAAGCGCAAATTTGGCCTTTCTGTCAGTAACAAATTTTCTGATGCAACAAAAATTGAATTTTTCAAAAAATATGAGAAAATAAAAGGAAAGAATCCGAAAATGAGTGATTGTGACATTGCTAATTTGTTGAAGATTTCAAGAACCACTATTAGCAAATGGAAATTTCAATTTAGTAAAGAAAATAAGCAACTTTAAAATTATACGGATTTGCTGGCCTCGACAAAAAAGCACATTTTTCTTTGACTTTTTGCACTAGATTTTGTCTTTATTTGCTTGTATTGCTAAACTGTTTTTAATCAATTACAACTTTTAAATTAATATAGCCACTAGTAAAAATTTTTTGAAAGATTTATTGTTTTAACTTTTTATTTGCTTAATATTCAAATATTGCACGATCGAAACACTAGCTCGAAATTTCCAAAAGGGGGAGGGGGGTCCCCATTTGGTCCTGAATTAGCAAGCCAAATTTTCGACCATAACTCTTTGGGTTATGATACTATCTCTTGTAATCCCCCATGTGGGATTATTTTTCAACCAACTCAGAGAGTGGGGGATTATTAGTGGTTGGGGGATTATAGAGGTTTTATTAGAGGTTGGGGGATTATTTTTCACTCTGCTCAGAGGGTGGGAGGTTGGGGGATTATAAGTAGACTTGAGGACCGATCGAGATTTCGATTAGAGATGGGAATAGGCTAAAAATGTTTAAATACAAATTTCTTATATTCTGAAGCAAATAAAAAATAAAATTTTACATATAATTAAAATATTCAACATTAATTGTAAACACTATGTCTCCGTATTTATTTTTAAGGGATATTCGAATTTTCCTAGTGAAATATGGAAATTCCGTTTTTTTCATTATTTGTTTCTTTATTTTTTGCTTGATAAAAGAGGCTTTACCTAGTGAATTTGTTGAAAGTATTCAAATAGCGTATTACCTCTTGTAATTCCACATGTGGAATTATTTTTCAACCTCCTCAGAAAGGGCGACTTTATTATGGAATTGTTGGAGAGTGAGGAATTATTTTTCAAACTGTTTGCCGATATGTTCATCAATCACGAAATTTTTCTTCTTTTTACACCCAATTTCCATACTTCTGTGGTCCAAAAATTTTTTGAAAAAAACCTTTTGTTTTATCAAAATTTTTAGTTTTTGGACCAATTTTTAATAAATACCATTAAAAACACTAAAATTTGACCCTTAAATTGATTTTGGAAAAAATTTTCTTCTGGAAAAATTTCTGTAATAAAACCCAAAAATGCACCCCTAAAATCCAACTGGTCCAAAAATTGAGAATTTGGAAATCAAAAGGGTCCCCACTATGGCTTGACAAAAACCGAAACCGGTTTTCGGTAAAATAGGAACGACCCAAAATGCGGATTTTACGGCTTAATTTTCCTTTTTCTTTACAGCGTTCCCTCCAACGCCCATTATAACTTAACGAAGGAAATAGCAGTTAATTTGGCATTGAGCATTGGCGTTATGTCAATGCAAAAAAAAAGAATTACAGCAAAACCCGAGTTGGTCACAAATCGATAACAAGAATTTTTGATTAAAAACACCGATTTGCCTAATTTTGTGCACAAAGCTCAGAAACAAAATGGCCGACAGTTTTTAACGTGTGAAATTTTGATTCTAACGCTCAATTTTTTTTAGCCCCTTGAAGTTTAAAAAATTGAAATTTGAAAATTTTGGGTCAATTATAATATAATTTTAATCAATCCATCAATGTTTTGTCGGCAAAACGGGCACACTCCGTTGATCGCAACTTGCTTGCACAAGTTATGCAAACTGCATAATGTCCACAGGGAACACAAACAAATTTGCGCTAAATAAAAAAAGAATTTGGATAAGTATCAAACCACTTCCAACCTGCCGTACGAAACATATGGTGCAACTTAAAAACAAGCCCAAGAAATTGCGCCAAAATGGTGAGAGTTGTTGGAAAAGACCTTGAAAAGTTTGGTGTCGAAGTTCGTATTTTCGGTAAAATAGGAACGACCGTGCACTTTGGGAATTTTTTGATGGATTTTGTAATGAAAATTGTCCCAAAATTGCAAAACAAAAGGGGTTCCCATCTCAAAATTTCTGTACAACATTTTGTTTTAGCTTTTTTTTGGGCTTTACTCCAATTTGACCCAAATCCAAAAAACTTTTGGTCCAATTTTGAGTACAAAAAAAAACCAAAAAATATCTCAGAAAGTGCGGCTTTATTAGAGAGTTGGGAATTGTTAGAGAGTGTGGAATTACAAGAGGTAATACAGTACTTCCCTGTCCCAAATTAAGAAATGTTGATTGTTTAGATTTAATACTTTTAAGAAAACCAAAGAACAAAAAATTCAACCCCTAAATAATAACAATTTTAAAATAATGCGATCCCAAACAATAATAAAATCTTCGCGTTGAGTCATGGGCTTAAACAGTCCGTATATTTTCAATGGTTCTCAGTTGCTACTTTAAATTGTTTTTTTCCAATTAATTAGGCTTCCTGTTGAAACGTTTTTCGGACTCAGAAAACTTTGATTTTAACTTCGTTTCTCGACTTAAGCCCAATTCTTTGATCCATTTATATAATTTATAGCGAGTTACACCCAAATACTTTGATATCTTTATCTCAATTTGAGTCTGGATGAATGTGCGCTGTTGTTTTTTCCCGATAATTATCTTTCATTTCACGGAATTTTTGAATAATTTCCCATTTTTGCTGATCAGACTCAATTTTTTCACATTCATTGGACTTATTTTGCTGTTCATCAACACTTTCATCTTGTTGATCTGGCGCTGAATTGTTTTCGTCTTCCGACCAATTTTCATCATAAATTTCATCAAATTTCTGTTTCAATATTTCATCAATATTTTTCTGATCAGAAGTGTTTGGAGCTTGTACGTCTTGAACTTCTTCTTTAACATGACGACAGTTCAAGTCTTTTGAATCATTACTTTCATCGTCCCATCCTTTTCCAAATATTTCATCAAATGATTTGTAAAGTTTTGGTTCTTTTCCGCTTTCGCCCACAGAATTGGCATTTTTGATCAAATTCGTTTTTGTTGAAATTTATCCTATTGTCTGAAAATTTGTTATTTGATGCACTGATTACAATATCGTCCATAGAAAATAAAAATTGAGAATTTAAAGCGTGTTTTGATCGGTTAATTTTTTTGAAAATTAAGGAACACGACTTTTTGGCAGGGTGACCTATTCGTACTCAGTCCATTAAATAACATAGAAAATGCTTACGGAGAGTAAAAACACTGCCCCCCATTTTTATTTAACCATGCGTTCAGATAATTTTTTAGAAAAAAATATTTCCGGGTCCCCCTATGGTCAAATGGGCCCAAATGTAGTCTGCCTCATCAGGCATAGTATGTCTGGGTTATTAAAATTTTTTCACAAATTTTTGTTGTTTAATAATTTCCTAAATTTAAAGTGTTACTTCTAACATTATGTTTTTAAGAGGTTGTTCTTATAGGTGACAAGGATAGGCATCATTGAAGAGTGCGGCAAAATCAAATTTGCGGATCCTGTTGCAGGATTGGAATCAAACTTTTTTGCAGGACCAGATCCTGCAAGATTAATCATGCAAATCCTGCATTTAGAATTTGCAGGATCCTGCGCAGGATTGCAAGAGTAAGTCAAAATTTTCAAAAATCAATTTTGACTTCAAGAATAGGCGTGCTCCCCGACCTCTCGGGAGCGGGCAAGTCGGGGTCGGGCTGGCTATGTCTGGGGATTGGGGACGTCCAAATTCTCGGGGATCGAGGGTGAAGAAAATTTATCAATAAAAAGGCTTGCTTCTTAATCCAAATTTTGATAAATTGACTGTGTATAACTTTTTGATTTTTGAATTTCTTAAAAATATAAGTAATAAAAAGTTGTGATGATTTTTTTGCATTTTATAACACTAAAATAATTAAGATTTTAAATATTCACCAATTTTGCTGGAGAAAAATCAAATTTCTGAATTGTTATAAAATTAATTTTAAAAATCAAAAACAATTTAGAAAATTGTTTCCTCCACCATAGATATCATCCTCTGCTATTCCCGCCTTAACGCTGTTTTCTAATTTTTAAGATTTTTGCGTAAACAAATTAAACAAAAATTTTATAGAAGAAAATTTTGGAGCAGGAAGGAAGGCAAAGTGTCTATGGGAGTACAACAAACAAATGCATTATTTATTTTAATACTTTTAAAAAGTTCAATAAATAGCAACAATTTTCAAATAACTTGATCCCAAAAGAATAACATCTTCACGTTGAGTCAAGGACGTACAAAGTCCGTATATTTTCAAAGGTTCTTAATTTATTTTCTAAATTGAATTCCATCTAATTAAACTGCTTCTTGAGATGTTCAACATATCGGCAATGTCACAATCACTCATTTTCGGATGTTTCCCTTTTATTTTGGCATATTTCTTCAAAATTCCAATTTTTGTTGCATCAGAAAATTTGTTACTGACAGAAAGGCCAAAATTGTGCTTCCATTCATAAATTGTAGCTCTACAAACGCCCAATTTTTTTGCAATTTTCTCATCGAGTTCATCTTTGAACACTTTTGAGTTTTGCCTTTTTACATTTACTTTTTATTTCATCAAATTGTTTTCCAAAATGTTCACGTTTTTCACTCAGAAAACTTTGATTTTACTCGGCGTTAGACCCAATTCTTTGATCCATTTATAAATTTATGCGACTAACCCCAAATATTTGATATTTTTACTCAATTTGATCTTCATTTGTGGAATATTTTTGTTTTTCTTATAATTTTCTTTTATTTCACGGAATTTTTGAATAATTTCAGTTTTTGCTGATCAGACTCAATTTTTTCACATTCATTTGACTCATTTTGCTGTTCATCAACACTCTCATCTTGATCTGGCGCTGAATTGTTTTCGTCTTCCGACCAATTTTCATCATAAATTTCATCAAATTTCTGTTTCAATATTTCATCAATATTTTTCTGATCAGAAGTGTTTGGAGCTTGTACGTCTTGAACTTCTTCTTTAACATGACGACAGTTCAAGTCTTTTGAATCATTACTTTCATCATCCCATCCTTTTCCAAATATTTCATCAAATGTTTTGTAAAGTTTTGGCTCTTGTCCGCCTTCACCCACAGAAATAGCATTTTTGATCAAATTTGTTGCAAAGAATAAAATAAGAATTAATAGCCGAAATTTCATTAGCAAAATTAAGAATGCTGTAAATTTTATTGAAAAATTATGATAATTTAAGCAATAAACTATTTTTTTGTCAATAAAAGGCAATGTTTATTAATCCAACGCTTTTATTCGTTTCCTGTAAAGATCAATTCGTTCAAAGCCAAAATTCTTTCAATCAAAATATTAAATATTTGCAGGCAATAAATTATTTTTTATTTAGAAAATCGAATAATAATAGTAAAGTTTTTATACAATTAATATTTACTCAATTTTGCTGTAAAAATTTGAAAATTTCTGAATTGTTATAAAATTAATTTAAAAAATCAAAAATATTTGAACCCCAACCAAAAACTGACGAGACCACAGCAATCACCACTAACCACGACATATTGTATGCGAATTGGCATTATTTTTACCTGCAAATGCCCAAAAAGTGCAGGATTGCGAACCGGATCCTGAAGGATTAATCATGCAAATCCTGCAATCCTGCAAATCCCAAAAAGTGCAGGATTGCGGACCGGATCCTGCAGGATTAATCATGCAAATCCTGCAATCATGCAAAAGCCCAAAATGTGCAGGATTGCGGGCAGGATCCTGCAAAATCCTGCGCAGGATCCTGTCCTGCGCCGCATCAACGATGCGCGAAAATGGAATCTTTTCAAATTCGAATCAAATAACTTTTTGAAAGTTAACACCAGTTAGTGTTTATCTTGTAAGAACTGTTTACTTATGACTAGAGCCAAGATTTTCAGGTTTTAACCTATTTTTTTTGCGAATAGGGAATCATGAGAGAAGCCCGGAAATAGCATTTATTTCGCAATTTTTTCATAATAAATCAGTATTTTAGGCATTTTTCTTGAGAAAAATGCAATTTTTAGGCATTTACGCAAATTTTTGAATAAATTCAATATGTCAGGCACTTTTTCCCAAAATCTCTTCAAATAAATGCAATAAAAATGACAAAATTTGAACCAAAAAATCAAAAAAATTTTCAAACCAAAAATGCACACTTAAAAAATGACTTTTTTAAACCAAAATCCACCCCCAAAGGGGGAAGGTAGGTTTTGTACCCGCCGTTTCGTACGCACCGTTTCATACCCACCCAGTTCGTACCCGGCCGTTTCGTACCCGGGTA
>MEIZ01000223.1:0-26364 GCA_001723225.1 Globodera ellingtonae | reverse complement strand
GGTACGAAACGGCGGGTACGAAACGTACCCGGGTACAAAACGGCCGGGGTGGGTATGAAACGGTGGGTACGAACGGCCGGGTACGAACTGAGGTGGGTATGAAACGGTGGGTACGAAACGGCGGGTCACCGTTTCATACCCACCTAGTTCGTACCCGGCCGTTTCGTACCCGGGTATGTTTCGTCCCCAAACATTTTAACATAAAAAAACGATGTCAAACAAATCTGAAACCGTTACAATAGATAATCATTTATTTAAACATCCGAAAAACATGCATGTTTTGGTTGTTTTTAAGGTTTCTGACATACTACACTGGCCGGCCAATGATGAATGGTGGACGAACAGGGTGACCAGAGTACCTGATTTGTCAGGTTTTTCCTGATTTTTTTGGGTGTTTTCCTGATTTTTCAAATATTTGAAATTTTAAGCGAAAATGGCCAATTTTCTTAACAAATATCGAAAAATCTTCAAAAAATTTTCCCGTCGGCGCCTATCGGCACCAACGGACCTCCCACCCCATTCTTAAAAAGCTTCAAAAAATGATCGTTTTTAAAATTATGGTTGCAAATTAAAAAATATTCCTGATTTTTTCCTGATTTTTGCTAAGGCTGATCCTGATTTTTCAGCTTCAATTCCTGATTTTTGGGGTTGAAAGGTGGTCACCCTGTGGACGAACCCAACCCCGTTTTCCACCTGATTTGCGGAATTTGCATTTGAGGACGTTGGATGGCAGGGACAAGACAATAACCACGCAGAATCATCGCATAGGAGGCTTAAACGGGCGTTTTCATGCACGCATCCGACCATCTGGCACTTCATCAATGTTCTGCGGACTGAGCAGAAGTCAAGGGATGCGGATTTTGAACGTCATAGATGCGCAAGGGGGTGGGTCGGCTTGAGCGTTCCGAAGTTGCTATTTGAGCACCGGCGCTCAAATGGCAAGCCAACTTAGCGCCAGTCGTTTTTTCGCGCGCGATTTTTCAACTACTTTTAAGACGAGGGGCGGGTGGGTCGGCGGCAGGGATGGGGCGGGTCGAGAAAAATTTCGGGTCTTCAGGTCGGGCCAAAAAACTTCGGGTCGGGTTTCGGGTATCGGGTTGAGAAAAATGTCGGGTCGGGTTTCGGATCGGGTCGACCCATAAAACCTCGGGTCGGGTTTCGGGTCTCGGGTCGAGAAAAAAGCCGGGTTTCGGCTCATCGGGTTTCGGGTCTTCGGGTTGAAAATTTTTTTTCTTCAAAATAATCAAAAAACAACTTTTTGTCCAAGTTTTATGTTGTTAAAAGGTTCTTCAAATGTGTGAGTATTATACCAGCCGTCGAAAATAGCTCCATTTTTGAGAATTCGGCTTTTGGCGGTGGGAGGGGTCGGCGGTGCCGATAGGCACCGCCGAGAAAATTTTGGAATTTTTGATGCTGTAGTGTGGAGTGCCCAAGTGCGGCGACGGAGGGGGGGGGGGGTCGATATGATCCGCTGAACATTGTTGAAATGCTCCGGGGAATTTCTCGTTGTTATGTTATGGATCCCGAAGCCGAAACTTCCTTCATTTTTTTCCGGTTATGATTTTCTCAATTTATGAAATATAAAATGTCAAAAGCGTTGAAATACGCTCGGTGGCCCAGCGAATATTTAAGGGCAGCGCCCGGACTATTTCCAAAAGCAACTCAGAGGGAATTGAATTTTGGTTTCAGGCTTTCTGAGTTATGCACCATTAATTTAATGAATTTGATTAGAGGCGCGAATAGAAAGATCAAGTGGTTGAAGTTTTGTTCTAAACATTTTACCACCCTGCCTGATGTGTTCAAATATTTGTCATATTTACTTTTAGCCCTAAACACGAACCTGAAACTCCAAAACCCCCGAAATTTTGGGGCACACCCAAACTCGAAATTTTGCCATCCCTGATTGGAAGAAATTCAGAAAAGAAGGGAAAAAGTGAATGGGATGGGAGGAAAGAAAGGGAAAATGGGAAGTGAGGAAAGGAAGGGAAAAAGTGAATGGGATGGTAGGAAAGAAAGGGAAAAGGGGAAGGGAGGAAAGGAAGGGAAAAGTGAATGGGATAGGAGGAAAGAAAGGGAAAAGGGGAAGGTAGAAAAAGAAGGGAAAAAGTGAATGGGATAGGAGGAAAGAAAGGGAAAAGGGGAAGGGAGGAAAAGAAGGGAAAAATTGGAGGGTTGGAGAACAATAACGCGCACACTTAGCCAATATGTGCAAGCACATTTATTCGATGGAAGCGTAAATTTCGCTTTTGGCTATTTAAGATCGATCGCCATTTTCATAAAATTATGATTATTAAAGGAAAAATATTATGAGATGTTGGAGTATTGATTCGGGTGCTATAATTATTAAAAAAATATAGTTAATATAACCATTTTAATTGAAGGCAATCATTTATTATTTTTAAACATGTTATGTCAAAGCTAATAATTTATTAATATTAAAAATTTTTATTTTTATTTTTAAATTTTTCGTAAATTATTAAATTAATTGAAATTCAATATAAATGTCAATAATTTCAGAGTGCACAAATAAAATGGAATATTTTTGGGTTTTAATTTTGGGGTCATTCATCGCAACAAATTCACTGGACAAAGCCGAATCCGTACAATTAGAGGAATTGCCACTCCAAACATTTGACGAATTATTCGTAGAAGAATGGTGGGACAAAGATGACGAATACACCCAGCTTGGACAAATTGAACCCAATTCAACCGATCAGAATCCTCCTCTCACAGAGTCTGATCACTTTGGACAACCCAATTCAACTGATCAGAATCCTCCTCTCGCAGAGTCTGATCACTCTGGACAAATTGAACCCAATTCAACTGATCAGAATCCTCCTCTCACAGAGTGTGATCACTCTGAGAATGCCCAAAATGGCGAAGAACAGAACGAAATGTCTTCACACGAAAATATTTCTGAAAATGAGCAAAAACGTTTTATTGACAAATTCAACTCAATGAAAGACGAATTTAAGCAAAAAGGAAAATATTCAACAAAAGAATGGAATGAAAGTGAAAATAAAATTGCTAAACATTTAAAAGTCAGTCGCACAAAAATATTTGAATGGAAAAAAGAATTAGGCATAATTGAAAAAGTGTCTTATAAAAAAGAAGAACGTAAGTATTTGGTAGAGAAATTTGATCAAATGAAAGCCGAGTTAAAGCGGGACGGATTCAAAAACTCTTATCCCAATCAAATAAATGCAACTGTCGCAAAAGAATTGGGCCTCAGTTTTGTAACAATTTATAAGTGGAAACGTGAACATGGCCAAACCAGTGAGTATTTGGAGCCTAATTTTATTATTTATTAAAAATTCTTTTTACAGAATCAAATAAACACTCCAACAGCGAACAAAAGAAACTAATGAAACGTTATTATGAAATTAAGAACCAAACGCCTAAAATTAACGATAAGGACATTGCCAAAATTTTGAAGATTGGATCACGCACTTTGGATAGATGGAAAAGCCAATTTAAGCGACTGCAATTACATCCAAATTCTGTCGATGTCCAATCTGCGGAAGAGAATGCCGCGGAAAATGTTATGGAAATCGAGAATTGAATTTGTAAAATATTTGAATAGTAACGGATAAAAACCCATTGAACAATTTTAACATTTTTAATTTTCAACGTTACAAAGTCCATCCAATGATTCTTCTTTTTTTAGAGCTTTCGAATGACATCTTATTTGTTTGATATGGTTGAGACGAATTTTTTTTGGTTGTTACGAGTTACGAATTTTTTTTGATTGTTACGAGTTACGGATTACGAGTTATGAATTTTTTTTGATTGTTACGAGTTACGGATTACGAGTTATGAATTTTTTTTGANTACGGATTACGAGTTATGAATTTTTTTTGATTGTTACGAGTTACGGATTACGAGTTATGAATTTTTTTTGATTGTTACGAGTTACGGATTACGAGGATTTTGCAAAAAATCCGTAATTTTGTCAGGTTTTAATCTTTTCAGAATTCAAATGAGCGCAAACATTATGCCATTTTTTGAAATATTTGACCAACAAAAAGCGCCATTTCCTAAATGAATACCTAAATCCCATGTAGCAAAATTTCCTTGAAAATAAATCTATTTTGAAGTTTAGACTGCCTGTTAATCCTGGATGGTGGTTTTATTTTGATCGAAGCGACAAATCACAGCACTGGATTTGGCCGAACAAAAAACGTGGAATAGATCACAAAAATATTAGAGATCGGCGAGATCGAGCTCCCGACCGAGATTTTCCGAGAGTCCAGGTCTCGAATCTCGGAAATTTGTCGAAAACTCCGAGACCTGGACTCTCGGAATTTCGAGACAAATCTTTCAAAATTCCGGTCTCTAAAAAATATACATATCCGTTACGATATCAATTGTTGCACCATCTAGATGCAAACAGCAGCGGGAGTGCAGATGACATGATCCGACTTAACAATTTTGATAGCGAGGATTGAATAAGATTTAAATTTTAGAAAAATCAAGGAAATAATAAAAAAAGACGTAATATTAACCAATTCTCAAAAATATGCCTATGTTTTTATTGCATTTTTATTGCATTTTTTTAAAGTATTTTAGTCAATAAAAAGTCAAAATTGTAAAAACATGTTTTGTAGACGTAAACTAAAAGAATATTATGTAATCAAAAGAATCAACGCGAAGACCAGATGGCGAAATAGCCGAGAAGATAAATAATAGGGAGGACATGGAAAAGGGAAAATTTGCATTATTATAAATTATTTAAAATTTTTTTGCATTTTGGCTATTCACAATCGATCGTTATTTTATAAGAAAAAAATATTATGAGATCTGGAATATTGATTCGGGTGCTATATTATTAAAAAATAGCTCATACTAAAATTCTCTCGCGCCAATTCCCCCCCCCCCCTCAAATTTTTTAGGAAACCGCTGATCAAAATTCGAGTAGAAAAGCAAAACTTGGCCACAACAAGATTTTTGGAGAAATTTTCGCCTTTTGAAAATTTTGAGATTTTCTATTATTCTGAGTTGTTGGGCCAAGTCAAACATGACGACATACCCCCAAATATTTTTTTTCACAAATTACAAAATCGTTTTAACTCTTCATTTTTAAGGATGATAAATGGATTTAAAAATAAAATTATATTTTATGCTAGCCTTTGCTGAAATTTTTTTGAAAAAAAAATGTTATGAACCAAATTTCTTCAACCCCGACCCCCGTTCCCGACAATTTGGTCGTCCCCGACCCCCGACATGGTCAACCCCGGCCAACCCCGACTTTCCGACCCCGAGGGGTCGGGGCTGAACCCTAATTTAAAATATTTTCATTTTGGCTATTCACAATCGATCGTTATTTTATAAAATTTTCGGAATTGTGGCCGGGCAGTTGGTTATTCTCTCGCTCAAACTTGGGTAATCAAACCCGTACAACGATATGAACAGGGATGGATGCCAACTCAACTGCGTTAAATATGGCAACCGGCTCCAAAAATATGGCATTTTTATGGCATTGAGGGGTCTAAGGCATTTTTTATGGCAGTTTTCTTGAGGAATTTTCAAAAAGCCCATTTTTTTGAGAATTCTGCTTTACTTTTAGTGGTGGGGGGACTGTCTCTTATACACATCTAGATGTGTATAAGAGACAGGAAGAAACACGAGTTAAAGCGGGACGGATTCAAAAGTTCATATCAAAATGAAATAAATGAAACTGTCGCAAAAGAGTTGGGCCTCAGTTTTGTAACAATTTATAAGNTGCTTTACTTTTAGTGGTGGGGGGAGGGGGGGGGGTCGGCGGTGCTGATATGCGTCGCGAGAAAATTTTGAATTTTTGACTCTTATTTGTTAAGAGATTTGCAACCAAAAACTTCAAATTGTACGAAACAAGGATCACTATTTTCGGAAAATCCTTCACTTTTCCCGTAAAAAATGAGAATTTTTCACAATACTCTAAAATATGGCAAAATTATGGCAAGTGTGGAATATGGCAAATTTCCAAAATTATGGCATTTGCCATAAAAATAGGGCTGGCATCCCTGGATATGAACAGGAAATGAATGGGAAGGAAACATTGGAAAATCCCCGGGCCAAATGAATCCCCGGGGGGAAAACAATTGAAAAATGATGGCAGGGCAATTTTGATTGACGTCGGAACGTCGAGTTCCGCAAAATGATGATTATGTATTTAGGAAAAATATTATAAGATGTGGAATATTGATTCGGGTGCTATAATTATTAAAAAAATATGATAAATAAAAACCCATTTCAATTGTGGGCTGTCATTTATTACTTTCAATGATTTTTTTCAAAGCTAAATAATTCATTAATATTAAAAAATTTAATTTTTATTCTTAAATTTAAAAAAATTTTTGAGTAAAATTTTTCAAAAAACAAATTGACAAATTTTCCATACAGAAATTTTCCGTTTAAATTATTAAATTAATTGGAATTCAATATAAATGTCAATCATTTAAGAGTGCCTAATAAAATGGAAGAGTTTTGGATTTTAATTTTGGTGTCATTCATCGCAACAAATTCAATGGACAAAGCCGAATCCGTACAATTAGAGGAATTGCCACTCCAAACATTTGACGAATTATTCGTAGATGAATGGTGGGACAAAGATGAAGCCGCCGAATATTTGAAAATGCCGCCAACAAACTTTGGACAAAATGTCCATCACCAAATCGACCGGCAGAACACCCAAATTGGACAAATTGAACCCAATTTAACTGATCAGAATCCTCCTCTCACAGAGTGTGATCAATCTGATAATGCCAATTCAAGCGAAAATCTTGCTGAAGATGAGCAAAAACGTAAAATTATTGACAAATTCCAAGCAATTAAAGACGAATTTAAGCAAAAAGGCAAATTTTCAAAAAGAGATAGAACTCAAATTGAGGTGAAAATTGCTAAACATTTAAAATTCAGTCGCTCAAAAATATATAAATGGAAAAAAGAATTGGGCTTAAGTCAAATAAATCCAATAAATGAGCGCAAAAATTTGATAGAGAAATTTGATCAAAGGAAAGCCGAGTTAAGGCGGGACGGATTCAACAATTCTTACCATGAATTAGATAAAACTGTCGCAAAAGAATTGGGCCTCAGTTTTAAAACAATTTACAATTGGAAAAGTGAACTTGGCCAAACCGGTGGGTATTTAGAGCCCAATTTATTTATTTATAATAAAAATTCGTTACAGAACCAAATAAATACCCCCACAGCAAACAAAAAGAATTGATGAAACATTATTATGAAATTAAGGACAAAACCCCTAAAATTAGAGATGTGGACATTGCCAAAATGTTGAAAATTGGAGGAGCCACTTTGTTTAAATGGAAAAAGCAATTTAAACGACAGCAATTTCATTCAAATTCTGTCGATGGACATTCTGTGGAAGAGAATGCTGCGGCAAATGTTCAGGAAATTGAGAATTCGAATTTGGAAAGTATTTCAATGGCAAGGATTAAAAAAGCCCAAATCTGTTAGCAAAGTCCATCCTTTTGTAAATTGCATTTTCCTTTCAAAGAATTGTGGATAGTTGTTATCGATTTTTATTGCAATACTTTTTATTGCGTATGAATTTGCATCCAGTTAATCGGATCCTTCAGTTTAAATGTCAGGAATATTAATTTAGACCCGGAACAAAAGTTCAGTAAACAACCTTTGATAATGAACAAAAAAGATAACTGCACTAGGCTGATTAGCAGGGATGCTACTTTTAGGCTCGAAATATCTCAAAATAAGCGCCTAAATAAGTGAGAAAAATACAAACCAAAATCTTTTCACATTAGTTGGTTCACTTCTCGTTCTCCCTAGAGTTGGCCGGACCGGTTCCCGGTTTTTGGAATCCCGGTCCCCCGATCCCAGTCGCGGTTTTTGAAAAAGCCAAATCCCGATCCCGGTTCGAGATGCTGGTCCCCGATCCAGTCATTCACGGTCACAGTTTTTCAAAATCCCGGTCCCGACCTACGCTAGTTCTTCCTTTCTGCACTATTTAACCTATTGGCGCATCGTCTCCGCTAAATGCAACAGCGTTGCACACAATTATATAATAGGATACCTACCTGCTTTTAGAAAATCAAAGAAGCGAAAAAATAACAATTTTCAAATAATCCGATACCAAACAATAATAACATTTTAGTTCTAATTCAAGGTATATAACAGGGCTCTCAACTCAACTGCGGTTAAAAATGGCAAACGGCTTCTAAGAAATAGCATTGTAATGGCATTGAGGGGTCCGAAAAATGGCATTGTAATGGCAGTTTTCTTGACGAATTTTCTAAAAACCAATGTATTTTTTGCGAATTTTGCTTTACTTTTAGGGGGGGGGGGTCGGCGGTGCCGATAGGCGCCGGCGAGAAAATTTTGAATTTTTGAGTCGTTTTTGTTAGAGATTTGCAACCAAAAACTTCCATTTGTTTTTGGGAAATCTTCATCCTCAAAAAAATGAGAATTTCCTGAAAGTTCCAAGAAATGGCAAAATAATGGCAAGTGAGGGGAAATGGCAAATGTAATGTGGCAAATTTTCAAAATAATGTCACTTGCCGTTAAAAAGGGCAATTTGAGTGCCCTGGTATATAAGTAAGTCTTGATGGTGCATGCGGAAACATTAAGAAATAAAATTAAAAATTCGGGTTAGAGTAAATAAATTTACAAAAATTTGGACAGTTGTGATAAGGGTTGCACGGACTTTTAAAAACAATAAAAAACCAAAAATTCAATAAATAACAAAAATATCAAATAATCCGATCCCAAAAACATCCTTTACGTTGAGTCAAGGGCCTACAAAATTTTCACAAAATCTGTATATTTTCAAAACTTCTTAATTTCATCTTCAAATTGTTTTTTTCCAATTATTTAGGCTTCCTGTTGAAATCTTTAACATATTAGCAATAATGGCATTTGTCATTTTCGGATTTTCTCCTTTTATTTTGGCATATTTCTTTAAAATTCCAATTTTTGTTGCATCAGAAATTTTGTTGGTGATAGAAAGGCCAAATTTGCGTTTCCATTCAATAATTGTAGCTCTACAAACGCCAAATTTTTTTTTTGCAATTTTCTCATCGAGTTCATTCTTTGAAATGTTTTTGAATTTGGCCTTTTTACATTTGCTTTTAATCTCATCAAATTGTTTTAAAATTTCACGTTTTTGTAACTCAGAGAACTTTTCTTGCTTTAGACCAAATTCTCAGGGGTGCAACAAAAATTTGCGAAATAAGGACAGTGAAGGTCAAAAATAAGCTGGCAAAATAAGGACAAATTACAAAATTTTCAAAAATGCAATAAATTTTTTTTTGCATGAAATGTGAGTGTTTTTAACAATATTTCTCGACCGGGAATTTTTTGTGTTTGTTAAGAAAATTAGACTAAAAACTGCAGAATTTTGCCCAATTTCTCGTTGGTGGGGTGGGGCTGAATTTAAATAAATTAAAAAATTCGCTTCGAAATTTTCTCATTTTGAACTTTAGATCAAAATATGCCAAAATGCAAAGCATATTTAGAATTTCAATAAATTATGGAAAATCCGTAAATCCGGGTCAAAATTTCCGTATACAGAACCGGATATTTTGAAAATTTACCGGTGGGATTTTTTCTGGATAAATCCGGAAAAATCCCAATCCGGGAAAAATCCGGAATGGTCAAAAAACCCGGATTCCGGACCCGGATCCGGAAAATCCGCCGGATTCCGGTCCGGCGCCGGTCTCTATAAACTACTTGTTTAATGGGGCAATCCAATCCTTATTCAACTTTTAACCAAATATCAAGCCAAAAATAGAACAATTCAGAAATTAGGGCCGTAGCCAGAAAAAATTTTTGGGTGCGGTGTTAAGCTAAAAAAAAGAGTCGATTTTGTGGGTTTTATTGCATTTTTCCTAAAGAATGTTTACAGAAGAAAATTTTCTCCAAAGTCAGTTTAGGGGCCTTTTTGTGTTCTACCCGGTACAAAGGGCCGTGTACTTAAAATTTTTTTCTTAATTTTAACATTTTTGTTAAGAAAATTGCGCAAAAATTTTCAAAAGTTGCCGATTTTCGGGGGTTTAAAAATACAAGTTTTTTTTTTGAGAATTCTGCGTTACTTCTGCTGGGGATGGCGGGGTGGGTGGGGGTCGGCAGTGCCGATAGCCCCGCCGAGAAAATTACTGAATTTTAGACTCAAATTGTTAACATTGGGTGATTACGTTGCGCCGCTCACGTTTGGGCATTCACGTTTGATAACTCCTGTTTAGACGCTCACGTTAAAGCCCCTCACGGGAGCTCACGTTAGGGGCTCACATTTAGGCGCTCACTTTGGGAGCTCACGTTTAGACGCTCACGTTAAAGCCCCTCACGGGAGCTCACGTTAGGGGCTCACATTTAGGCGCTCACGTTTGGGAGCTCACGTTTGGGAGCTCACGTTTAGACGATCACATTAAGCCGTTCACATTAAGCCGTTCACGTTTGGGAGCTCACGTTTAGACGATCACATTAAGCCGTTCACATTAAGCCGTTCACGTTTGGAAGCTCACGTTTAGACGCTTATGTTAATCCGTTTTTCCCCACAAGCTTAAATGAAAGCCGGAAAAAAATTTCTATTCTGTCATTGATTTTGCCAGAAAAGGCAAAATTGTCCAAATATTTCTAAAATTTGTGCAAAAATTGCCATTTTGTTAATCCGAATTTTAAATAAGGGTTAAAAACACAACAAATGCGGAGGGAGGAGTTAATAAACTAATTAAAAATGTTGAAATTGTTAAAAAGCTTATGGGGGTTTTTTAATCCTTGACCATTCAAATACTTCCCAAATTCGAGTTCTCAATTTCCTGAACATTTGCAGCGGCATTCTCTTCCACAGAATGCCCATCGACAGAATTATGATGCAATTGATGTCGTTTAAATTGCTTTTTCCATTTATACAAAGTAACTCTTCCAATTTTCAACATTTTGGCAATGTCCTTATCGTTAATTTTAGGGTTTTCGTCTTTAATTTCATAATAACGTTTCATCAATTCCTTTTGTTCGCTGTGGGAGTATTTATTTGGTTCTGTAAAAGAATTTTTAATTAATATAAATTAATAATAAAATTGGGCTCCAAAAACTCACCGCTTTGGCCAAGTTCACTTTTCCACTTATAAATTGTTCTAACACTTAGCCCCAACTCTTTTGCGACAGTTTCATCAATTTCGTGATGATAAGAACTTTTGAATCCGTGCCGCTTTAACTCGGCTTTCTTTTGATCAAATTTCTCTATTAAATGTTTGCGTTCTTCTTTTTCATATAATACTTTTCGACTTATGCCTAATTCTTTTTTCCATTTATATATTTTTGAGCGATTGGCTTTTAAATGTTTAGCAATTTTATGCTCAATTTGAGTCCACTCTTTAGCCAAAAATTTTCCTTTTTGCTTAAATTCGTCTTTTATTCCGTTGAATTTGTCGATAATTTTACGTTTTTCATTTAAAGGCATTTCTTTTATTATTTCATTCTGTTCATCACCATTTTTAGCATTATCAGAGTGATCAGACTCTGTGAGAGGAGGATTCTGATCAGTTGAATTGGGTTCAATTTGTCCAAGCTGATCAGTTGAATTGGGTTCAATTTGTCCAATTTGGGTGTTCTGCCGGTCGATTTGTTGATGGACATTTTGTTCAAAGTTTGTTGGCGGCATTTTCAAATCTTCGGCGGCTTCATCTTTGTCCCACCATTCATCTACGAATAATTCGTCAAATGTTTGGAGTGGCAATTCCTCTAATTGTACGGATTCGGCTTTGTCCATTGAATTTGTTGCGATGAATGACACCAAAATTAAAATCCAAAACTCTTCCATTTTATTAGGCACTCTTAAATGATTGACATTTATATTGAATTCCAATTAATTTAATAATTTAAACGGAAAATTTCTGTATGGAAAATTTGTCAATTTGTTTTTTGAAAAATTTTACTCAAAAATTTTTTTAAATTTAAGAATAAAAATTAAATTTTTTAATATTAATGAATTATTTAGCTTTGAAAAAAATCATTGAAAGTAATAAATGACAGCCCACAATTGAAATGGGTTTTTATTTATCATATTTTTTTAATAATTATAGCACCCGAATCAATATTCCACATCTTATAATATTTTTCCTAAATACATAATCATCATTTTGCGGAACTCGACGTTCCGACGTCAATCAAAATTGCCCTGCCATCATTTTTCAATTGTTTTCCCCCCGGGGATTCATTTGGCCCGGGGATTTTCCAATGTTTCCTTCCCATTCATTTCCTGTTCATATCCAGGGATGCCAGCCCTATTTTTATGGCAAATGCCATAATTTTGGAAATTTGCCATATTCCACACTTGCCATAATTTTGCCATATTTTAAAGGTTTGTGAAAAATTCTCATTTTTTACGGGAAAAAATGAAGGCTTTTCCAAAAAAAGTGATCCTTGTTTTCGTTGTACGGGTTTAATTACCCAAGTTTAAGCGAGAGAATAACCAACTGCCCTCAAAAACCGCTTTAAATTCCCAATTTTTATTTTCTATCGACAAATTCGTAATCAGTGCGGCAAATAACATACCTAGGTTCAGACTATTTTTAGAATAAAAATTTTTTCAAATGTTGACCAAAAGGGTCCCCCCTATGGGTTTTCAAAATTTGAACCGGTTCAAAACCCTGTTTAAAGGCGGAGTAACAAAAAATTATTGCCAGATTCGTGATCAGCATCCTTGAAACCCCCATATATATGTTTTCAGCAAATTTGGGGTCGTATAACCGAAACGTACCCATTTTTCATAAAAATTTCAGCAATGTCTTCACTAGGCAAGCATAAAATATAATTTTATTTTTAAATCCGTTCATCAAAATGATTTTGTAATTTGTGAAAAAAAATATTTCCCTGCGGAAAAACCCGAGAATTAACCACTCTAAGCAATACGAGAATTGAATATGAGTGGCTGTGCAAAAGATTTTAATTAAGGATTTTTACATTTTATTTATCATTATGTATTTTTCGAATGTTTCAAGCTCAGAATTCGGTAATGAATTCTCACCAAAAAAGCTTTAACAGTGAAAAAAACGTCTCGGTCTCGAGTGTCGTTTTCCGAGACCGACAAATGACCCCGAGACTGAGACCCCAAAAACCCGAGAAATTTGATAACTAGTGCTGGGATTTATATGCTCCAAAAATGGCCAAATAGGCGCATATATATGCTCCAAAAAAGGCCAAAATATGTGCTCAAAACCCTAAAATATGCTTTTTTAACCCCCGAAATATGTCAAAATATATCAATTCAACCTTGTTTAAAAAAGCTCAAACCAAAGCGAAAAGGCTATTTTTGGACCGTATACATCAGAAGATTTTAAAAGTCACCGCATGCTAAAACATTAAGAAAATGAATTAAAGTGACCAAATTCAATTTGCCTATTAAGTTTTGTCGACGCAAAAATAGTATTTGTAATGTGGAACACAGAAAATGTTGTGTAAGTCACAACACTGATTCATTTTTTAAATTATTACTTTTAATAAAACAACCAAAAATTCAATAAATAACAAGAAAATTCAAATAATCCGATCCAAAAAAACTTCTTTTACGGGAATCAAGAGCCTACAAAGTCCATAAGGTCAAATTCGCGCTTCCATTCACGAATTGTTTTGGCACAAACGCCAATTTTTTTTCAAATTTTTCACTCGACTTTATTCTTTGAAATGTTTTTTTATTTTTGCCTGCTTACATTTGCTTTTTATCTTTTCAAATTGTTTCAAAATTTTACGTTTTTCGGACTCAGAAAACTTTGACTTTGTTTCTTTTTTTTAGGCCCAATTGTTTGATCCATTTATAAATTGTTGTGCGACAAACTCCCAAACTATTTGATATTTTTATCTCAATTTGAACCCTTTCTTTGGCTGATTGACCGCGTTTGTTTTTTCCCGATAATTATCTTTTATTTCACGGAATTTTTGGATAATTTCACTTTTTGCTGATCAGACTCAATTTGTTCACATTCATTGGACTCAGTTTGCCGTCTCTCATCTTGATCAGTTGAATTATTTTGATCAGACAAATATTTCTTAGAATTTCGCCCACAGAATTAGCATTTTTAATCAAATATGTTGCAGAAATTAAGGAAATAATAAAATTTCATTGCCTGCAATTCCTTAAGAATTCTTTTAAATTCTATTGAAAATGTTAATGATTTTAGTAATAACTAGTTTTTGTCAATATTAATCCAATGCTTATATTGGTTTCCTGGAAAAATCAAATCGTTCAAAGCCAAATAAATTGGCTAACATACTTTTCGATTTTTCTAAATAAATAATATCCTTAAAATCTTTTATATTTTTTTTAATCCGGGTTTAAAAACAGAATTTACGTTTTCTTCTTATAAAAAAGCACACCTGAATTCAACATATTTATTAATTATTATCTGAATTTAAGAAATAGAATTTGTACGATTTAAATTAAATTATATTCCTGTGATTATTTAATATTAAAAGAACTTGACTTTGAACGATTTAATCTTTTCAGGAAACCAATATATGTAAAGCATTGATTAATATACATTGACTTTATATTAACAAAAAATAGGTTATTACTACAATTATTAACATTTATAAAATTTAAAGAAAAGCAATGAAAGCTCGGCTATTAATTATTTCCTTAATTTATGTAATATTTTTGATCGAAAATGGCAATTCTGTAGGCGAAAGCGGAGACAGACCAAAATTAAATAAAACTTTTGATGAAATATTTGGAAAAGGTTGGGACGCGGAGGTGCCGGAATTTACAGAAACCAAAGAATGGCATAAAATGGAAACACAGACAACAGAAGTTGAGAATAAATCAACTGATCAGCCGAATCCAAATGAACAAAGCTTTTCTGATCATTTTGAAAGTTTTGTCAATAGGAAAATAAGGGAAAGATTTGATGAAATTTATGATGAAAATTGGTCGGAAGACGAAAACAATTCAGCGCCATCAGCGGATGATCTTGATCAGGACAATTCTAAAAATTCTAAGAGACATTTGTCTGATCAAAATAACTCAACTGATCAAAATGAGAGTGTTGCTGAACAGCAAAATGAGTCCAATAAATCTGAAAAAATCAAGACTGATCAGCAAAAACGTGAAATATTGAAACAATTTTATGAAGTAAAAAGCAAATGTCAGAAGGGAAAACTCAAAAACATTTCAATGCGCGAACTTGATGATAAAATTGCAAAAGAATTATTTGTTTCTAGCGCCACAATTTATGTATGGAAACGAAAATTTGGRCTTTCTGTCAYCAATAAAAAGTTTTCTGATTRTGAAAAGCGTAAAATTTTGAAACATTTTGATGAGATTAAAAGCAAATGTAAAAAGGCCAAATTCAAAAACATTTTAATGAATGAACTCGATGAGAAAATTGCAAAAAAATTGGGCGTTTGTAGAAAAACAATTTATGATTGGAAGCACAAATTTGGCCTTACTGTCAGTAACAATATTTCTGATAAAACAAAAATTGGAATTTTAAATAAATATGCCGAAATGAAAGGGAACAATCCGAAAATGACTGATGCCACTATTGCTGAAATGTTAAAGATTTCACTAGCAAGTCTATATAAATGGAAAAAACAATTTAACGAAGGAAAAAAACATTTTTGAGGGCACAAAATGTATTTATTTTTTTTTCATATCAATTCGATTATAAGTCTAAACCGTTGAATTGTGCGATAAATACATATTCTTGGAATCATAAAATGTTTGCGCTTAATTTATTTCTTTTTATCATTCAATCAAAATTCATAACTTTGTCCAACGTTGCGTGATGTGTTATTATTTTTGTTTCATAAAATGCAGAAAAATAGCTTCATTTTCAGTTAAAGAACCTTTCTTTATTGAAATTACCAAAGTTGTAGTCAATTTTGTGCAAAAAAATTAATTTTTCACAAAAAAATCATAAAAATGTTTGAAATAAAGATGTTCAAAAAAACGCTAATTATATAAATAGCTAATTTTTGCTCTATCCGTTAGTACTTGGGTTCATATTAATGGCCAGGCGTGCTCACGGTTACGAATTTTGGTATCCGTATCCGCCCGCCCTCAAAATGGTGTTCTGGAAAGTCAGCATGAACCAGAATTTAGTGTTCTGGAAAGTCAGCATGAACCAGAATTTAGTGTTCTGGAAATCCTGCATGGACCAGAATTTGGTGTTCTGGAAATCCTGCATGGACCAGAATTTGGTGTTCTGGAAAGCCAGATTAGCCAAGACGGGATATCGTGGGGATTATCTGTAACAAATTTCATAACCCGGGAATTTGTAAGGTGCTATATGTGTTTTGGATGGCGAAATGTCCAACGATTTTAAAAGGTCTTCCATTTCATTAATTCAATCGCCAGTATGGCTAGGTGGAAAAGCCGCTATCGAAAGAACATAAGATTTTTTTCCAAGGTTTTGAGATTCAACTCACTGTGAGACTAAATTTTTAAATAATAAGGTTACCCCCACAAAACATGCCTAATAAAAATATTGGAAATTTGATGAAATTATGGTGAAAATTGGTCCAATTCAGCGCCAACAGCGGTATAAAAAATGATTTTCCTTCCTGATCCAAGTCAAAACACTGGATTTATGAACAACAAATTCTAGATCTCTGGTTCTGTCTCAACTCTAGTTTTTTATAATTTTGAATAAACATTCTTTTTGAAAATTTGGAGATAATTACTTGATAATTCTTGAAGAAAGGAAATTTGTTTTATTATTATTGCTGGCCAATCGGCCATAAACTCGGCACCGTTCATTGCTATATTATTGTTTTTTGATTTAAAAAATAGAATTTTTCGATTTAAATTAAATTATATTGCCTGTAATTATTTAATATTAAAAGAATTTGGCTTTGAACGATTTGATCTTTTCAAGAAATCAATATATGTAAAGCATTGATTAATATACATTGACTTTTTATTAACAAAATTAGGTTATTACTACAATTATTAACATTAATAAAATTTAAAGAATTCTTAAAAAATTGCAAGCAATGAAAGCTCGACTATTAATTATTTCCTTAATTTATGTAATATTTTTGATCAACAATGCCAATTCTGTGGGCGAAAACGGAGAAGGACCAAAACTACACAAAACATTTGATGAAATATTTGGAAAAGGTTGGGATGATGAAAGTAATGATCCAAAAGACTTGAACTGTTGTCATGTTAAAGAAGAAGTTCAAGACGTACAGGCTCCAAACACTTCTGATCAGAAAAATATTGATGAAATATTGAAACAGAAATTTGATGAAATTTATGATGAAAATTGGTCGGAAGACGAAAACAATTCAGCGCCATCCCAGGATGATCGCGATCAGGAAAATTCTAAGAAATATTTTTCTGATCAAAATAACTCAACTGATCAAGATGAAAGTGTTGATGAACAGCATAATGAGACCAATGAATGTGAAAAAATTGAGTCAAATCAGCAAAAACGGGAAATTGTCCAAAAATTCCGTAAACTTAAAGAAAATCATCGGGGAAAAAACAATCGCGCACATTCAAAGAAAGAATGGAATCAAATTGAGTCAGAAATATTAAATGGTTTGGGTGTTGGTCGCTCAACAATTTATAAATGGAGCAAAGAATTGGGTCTAAGTCGAGAAACGAAAGTTAAACCAAAGTTTTCTGAGTCCGAAAAACGTAAAATTTTGAAACAATTTAATGAAATAAAAAGCAAATGTAAGCAAGTCAAATTCAAAAACATTTTAATGAATGAACTCGATGAGAAAATTGCAAAAAAATTGGGCGTTTGTAGACATACGATTTATGAATGGAAGCGCGAATTTGGCCTTTCTGTCAGCAACAAAATTTCTGATGCAACAAAAATTGGAATTTTGGAGAAATATGCCAAAATGAAAAGAAATAATCCGAAAATGTCAAATGCCGTAATTGCTGATATGTTAAAAATTTCAAAAGATAGCTTAAGTAAATGGAAAAAACAATTTAAAGAAGAAATGAAGAACCTTTGAAAATATACGGGCTTTGTAGGCCCTTGACTCAGCGCGAAAATGTTATTATTGTTTGAGATCAAAAATTGTTGTTATTATTAAATTTTTTTAAAACTCTGTTTGGTTTGATTCACAGACATCACCATTTTCGATACCTCCCGAATATTGCACACAAAATTGCTCCGATTTTTTACAAATTCCTTTTCTTAATCAATCCCTTTGCGCGCGATTTCCGATGAAATTAAGGACCCTTCAAAATATACGACTTTGTAGGCCGCATGATTTTTTGATTTTGGAAAAAAATTTTGGTTCATTATCCAGCGATTGTGGACTTTTTATTGGTGAAGAAGCCCAAATTCGCGTTTCCACTAAACCTAAGCTAGCTTATTTGTGCCGAAATTATACTTTTATAGTTATTATTAAGGACCGGTGCCTGACCGGAATCTTACGGATCCGGGTCCAGAATCAGAGCTTTTTTTAGACCATTCCGGATTTTTTATTCGGAGTTTTTCGGATTTATCTACCCACCGATAAATTTGCAAAATTAAGAATCCTGTTCCGGATCCGGAAATTTTACCCGAATACTGAAAACCCAAGGCAGAAATGATAGTATTTGTGAGATGGGAAGCTAAAAATGTTTAAATACAAATTTCTTATATTCTAAAAGCAAATAAAAATGAAGAAATTTTACCTAATAATTAAAATATTCAACATTAATTGTAAAACACTATGTTGCCACGTATTATTTGAATAAAGGAAACTCGAATTTCCTAGTGAAATATGGAAATTCCGTTTTTCATTATTTGTTTCTTTATTTTTGTCTTGATAAAAGAGGCTTTACCTAGTAAATTTGGTGAAGATATTCAAATATTTCCCTGCCCCACATCAAGAAATGTTGATTGTTTAGATTTAATACTTTTAAGAAAATAAAAGAACAAAAAATTCAACCTCTAAATAACAACAATTTTCAAATAATACGGTCCCAACAATAATAACAACTTCGCGTTGAACTGTCCGTATATTTTCAATTCTTAATTTCTTCTGTAAATTGTTTTTTCCAATTACTTAGGCTTCCTGTTGAAATCTTTAACAAATCAGCAATGTCACAATCACTCATTTTCGGATTTTTGCCTTTTATTTTGGCATATTTCTCCAAAATTCCAATTTTTGTTTCTTCAGAGAATTTTTTATTGCTGACAGAAAGGCCAAATTCGCGCGTCCATTCACGAATTGTGCTGGCACTTACGCCCAATTTTTTTGCAATTTTCTGATTGAGTTCATTCATTGAAATATTTTTGAGTTTTGCCTTTGTACATTTGCTTTTTATTTTATCAAATTGTTTTAAAATTTGACGCTTTTCGAACTCAGAAAACTTTTGGTTTAAACCCAATTTTTTGCTCCATTTATAAATTGTTGTGCGACCAACACCCAAACTATTTGATATTTTTACCTCAATTTGAACCCATTCTTTGGCTGAGTGTGCGCGTTTGTTTTTTTCCCGATAGTTATCTTTTATTTCTTCAAATTTATGAATAATTTCACCTTTTTGTTGATCAGACTCAATTTTTTCACATTCATTGGACTCATTTTGCTGTTCATCAACACTCTCATCTTGATCTGGCGCTGAATTGTTTTCGTCTTCCGACCAATTTTCANTTGAACTTCTTCTTTAACATGACGACAGTTCAAGTCTTTTGAATCATTACTTTCATCATCCCATCCTTTTCCAAATATTTCATCAAATGTTTTGTAAAGTTTTGGCCTTTCTCCGTTTTCGCCCACAGAATTGGCATTTTTGATCAAAATTACTGCACAAATTAAGGAAATAATAAATGGCCGAGCTTTCATTGCCTTTCTTTAAATTTTATAAATGTTAATAATTTAAGTAATAACCTAGTTTTTGTCAATAAAAAGTCAATGTTTATTAATCCAACATTGGTTTCCTAGAAAGATTAAATCGTTCAAAGCCAAATTCTTTAATATTAAATAATTACAGGCAATATATGTTTAAGCCTAATGGGTGCCTTGGAGATGTTTTTTGGAAAATGAATTTTTGTAATTTTTGTTGTTTGAATCCGAGTACGATTTTTTGTGCTAGGTTAGACAACATAAATGCCAATTCATGTTAGAGTCCGGACCCAAAACCCAAAAGCAAAAATTTTTTTGGGGGTTTTGTACAAAAAATTGGACCAAAAGTTTTTTGGTTTTGGGTCAACTTGGAGTAAAAACCAAAAAAAAACCAAAACCCAAAAAATGACCTAAATTTTGGGGTTTGGATTTTGCGTCCAAGTTTCCGGTCTCTAATTCATGTTTTTGGCGGATCAAATAACGAAAATTCTCCTTATTTTATAATTAGTGAAAGGAGTTGGGTGGGGGGGACATAATCTAATCCAAAAATTACAAAAAAATTCTGAATTTTTGGTATCTTATTTAAAATTAAAAAAAAAACTCTTCAACGGAAGTGGAGCTGAAACAAAGCTGAAGCAGGCCAGGGAGAGTCGTAGAATTGGTTAAGCAAACAAAGAAAACAGCGAATACAATTACGCAATTAAATCAGTTTCAAATTTGTAAAGAACAAAAAAAGCAAGAAATATTGTTCAAAAGATTGGTAAACCAACAATGAAGCCATGTTGGGTCCTCGTTCATACAGTGCCGTCCTGTCTGCTCACTACGGCTTTCGATGACAGCTAAATAAACTCAAAAAATTAAAAAAGGGTAATAAATAACACATTAAAAGCTTAAACTTGCGTGACGAAAGGATGAAAATGATGACGAAAAGGCGCGAAAATGAAAAAGACACTTTAAGTGAATCAGAGAAAGAGTATCCGAGAGACAACGTTAGTTTGAGAGAGTAAAAGAGAGAAGGAAAAAATGATGACAATTCCCTCTTGTTTGGTAGCGCACGCGTGAAAAGAAGGGAAATGGCAGCTGAACGCGCACGCGTGTTTTGAAGTTTTGTATTTGTGGTCATTTTGACAATTTTGTAACTCCGTCAATTTTAAATCAATTTGGACAATTTTTTTTTTGTTGGATTTGCCATAAAAAACTGAACAAATTTAGCATTTAAAATTTTCAAAAAACACAAATTTGAAGTTTTGTATTTTTGGGCATTTTGACAATTCTGTATCTCCGTCAATTTTAAACAAATCTCAATAATTTTTTTTGTTAGATTGCCCGTAAAAAACTGAACAAATTTAGCATTTAAAATTTTCAAAAAACACAAATTTGAAGTTTGTATTTTTGGTCATTTTGACAATTCTGTAACTCCGTCAATTTTAAACCAATCTCAATAATTCTTTTTTTGTTGGATTCGCCGTAAAAAACTGAACAAATTTAGCATTTAAAATTTTCAAAACAAATTTGAAGTTTTGTATTTTTTGTGTTTTTGGCACTTTTGTAATTCCGTCAGTTCTAAACCAATTTGAATAATTTTTTTTTGTTTAAAGCAGCGTAAAAAACTGAACAAATTTAGCATTTTAAAATTTCAAAAAACACAAATTTAAAGTTTTGTAAAATTTAATTGTATTTTTTTGATGTTTTATTTTTTAGTAATTCATATTTTGACTACACATAGATCAATTTAATTTTAAAAGATGCAGAAAAATTTGTTATATTTATTAAAAATATTTTCCCTTACATATTGTTGCGCAAAAAAAAACATTTTCAGTCGGGCGGATTTGAACCCCAGGGGGCCCCAGGGAGGGGGGGATGTTTGATACTTCTGTAACTCCGTGAGTAATATACAGCATTTTTGGGAGGGTTTTTGGGTTTCAGTTGGTGTCTTAGTTCTCAGGGAGTTTTGAAGACAGCGCCAAGTTTTATATACCATTCGATCGTCTCAGCGAGGGGAGTCATACAAACTATATTTGGAAGAACTCTGTTAAAAAATAAAAAAGTTAAAGAAATTTGAAAAAAATTAAAAAAAAATCCAGGCGGATTTTTCAACGATTTTTATTTTTCACATTTGTCCAACATTCGTTATATGTAAAAAAAAAGCTGGTTTTAACGAATATAAATTTGAGTTGCTGTTGATAAAATTGGCAAAGTTATGCTTTGGTCAAGTTTGAACAAAAAAGTTGGAAAATTAAAATCTTTCTTTTTTCACTTTTATTCAACAAACTTTATATGTATAGAAAGAGCAAAAAAAGCTGATTCTAACAAAAAAAAAGTTTGATCGATTTGGAACAAAACTAACAAAGTTATAGTTTGAGCATTTTTGGTCAAAAAAGTTCAAAAAGGCGAATTTTTTAAAATTTTTCTTTTTCACTTTTATACAAACAAACTTTATATGTATAGAAAGAGCAAAAAAAGCTGATTCTAACAAAAAAAAGTTTGATTAATTTGGACCAAAACTAACAAAGTTATGGTTTGAGCATTTTTGGTCAAAAATGCAAAAAAGGCGGATTTTTTAAAATCTTTCTTTTTCACTTTTATTCATCAAAATTTATATGTATAGAAAGAGCAACAAAAGCTGGTTTTAACGAATGTAAAATTAAGTTGCTGGTGATCAAATTGGCAAAGTTATGGTTTAGTCAAGTTTGAACAAAAAAGTTGGGAAATTTTAATTTTTCTTTTTCACATTTAGGCAACAAAGTTTATATGGTTTGAAAGAGCAAAAAAAGGTGATTTTAACAAATGTAAATTTAAGTTGCTAGTGATAAAATAGGCAAAGTTATGCTGTAGTCAAGTTTGATAAAAAAGTTGGAAAATTAAAATTTTTTTTTTTAACTTTTGGCCAACAAACTTTATATGTATTTAAAGAGCAAAAAACGCTGAATTTAACAAATGTAAATTTGAGTTGCTGGTGGTCAAACTGGCAAAGTTATGGTTTAGTCAAGTTTGAACAAAAAAGTTGGAAAATTAAAATCTTTCTTTTTCACTTTTATTCAACAAACTTTATATGGGTAGAAAGAGCAAAAAAAGGGGATTTTAACAAATGTAAATTTAAGTTGCTGCTGATAAAACGGACAAAGTTATGGTTTATCAAGTTTTGTTAAAAAAGTTGCAAAATTAAAATTTTTATTTTTCACATTTGCCATAACATTCTTTATATGTATAAAAAGAGAAAAAAAAGCTGATTTTAACAAAAAAAAGCTTGAGTTTCTGGTGATCAAATGGCGAAAGTTATGGCTTGATCATATTTAAGCAAAAAGTTGGAAAATTAAAATTTTTCTTTTTCACATTTGTCCAACATTCTTTATATGTTTAGATTGAGCAAAAAAAAGCTGGGTTTAACGAAAAAAAGTTTATTCAAATCGGACCAAAACTGACGAAGTTATGGGTCAGACAATGTGCGCTGAACCCCACTAAGGGTACCCCCTTTGGCCGGGTAAACCAAAATCAGGGTTTTCACTATAACTCAAGTTAGAGTAAAGATAGCTATTTGAAACCAAGTAAGTATTTGTAGAGCGGGAAATTAGCTATTTTACTAAACAATTGGATTACGAAAATCTTTCCTCCAAAAAAAGTTATGTTTTTTAATGAAATTTTCAAAAAATCACAAAAATTGTCATCATCTTTTGAGAAAATAAACAATCCTAAATTGTATTAGACATTAAAAATAGAACATATTTTTCTCCATTTATTAGAATTTATTTGATGTGATTAGCACGAGTTTGAAGTGAGTTATGAATTTTGAAAGCTTTATTCAAATTTGAGGAAGCGGAATTTTGGGCAAATTTTGAAAAAAGTTTTATTTTTCTAAAAGTGCTCGAATTTGTTCCGTAGGATGTAAGAATATTTATTAAAAAATTTAGACATTTTTCTGAAGGCTTCGCGTTGTTATAGAAAATAAAAATGAATTTAAATGTATTTTTCTGATATTTTATTTTTTTAGCAATTCATATATTCCCTCCACACAGGCAATTTTAATTTTAAAAGATGCAGAAAAATTTGTAATATTTATTAAAAATATTTTCCCATCGCATATTATTGCGTGGAAAAGGCAAAAAAAACATTTTCAGCCGGGGGGATCTGAACCCCAGGGTGCCCCAGGGGGGGGGCTAGAGCACATCCAAGTCACCGCCAGTGTCATTTCAGCCATAAACCCTTCCTGCCAACAAAACACCAGTCCAACTTGTTCAAGCAGTTCAGGCATCTGAAGATGAGATGAAGCAAATTTTGCGCTCTATCCAGCGCACTTTATTTCATGCGGGTGCGCATAAAAGGAAGCGAGTTCTACCCTGGGGAGTGGCAAGCGGTTTTTGGCACTTTGGCTGGGCTGGGGCGATTTGTGGCACGGGTGCCACATTACTCGTAGAAGAAAAGGACCAGCGCCAGGGTGTGCGCCACTTCACGGTCTACGTTAATCATGGCGCTGGAGATGCACGCAAAAAAGTCGGGCATGGTCAAATGTTAAAATTGAAGAAAAAAAACGGGGTAAAAATGTTGTCGCTGCTGAGCCGGTTCTTTGTCGTGGCATGCGGGACTATATAAAAGGCGTTAAATATATATTTTTTATTGATCTTATTTACATGTATTCAATGTCTTGAATGCCCTTCCACGGACCCAAACATGAGCGGGGGCATGCCTGTTTTGGTTCGGGTTCGTACCTTAGGAATTGAGCAATTGGTTGTGCATGGGTATAACTCATGATTACCAGCAATTGTGGTGACAATAAGTCGAACAGCAAGAGACGAAAACTTTGGCAGGTGGAAGTCCATCCTCGGACAAGCAAAACAGTTTATTGCAAAGGTTGCAAAATCCAGGGTGCGGGGCAGAACATTGCAAACACAGGCCACCATTTGAACAAAGTCTGAGCAAATTTTGGGAATTTATTATTTAATGTTAAGGCCTTTTACTTTTCTTCAAGCTCGTCTGCATGCAAATCGGTTGCACGGAGGCTTTCGGAGCAGTAACAACCGGTCTCAAAGCATCCAATGCCCAGCTTTTCTTTGCATTGCGAGCACTTCATTGTAGGTGCGGCCTTTGCACATTTTTTGCCGAGCCCCTTGCAATTTTTAATTGCGTCGTTTGAAAGCCTAAAAATGGAAGTAAAGGTAATTTGGTACTTAAAACAGCACCATTCTTTAAAAGCATTTTCCCAATGAAATTTGTGGCCGCATTCAAAAGAACCATAGCCCTGCATTGGGTCCACAGGGTGTTGGCAAAAAACGCATTTCATTTGTTTTGCAAAACGGCCAGTCGTCCCAATATTTTTTCTGATAAGAAGTGTTTGGAGCTTGTCCGTTCTGTGGGCCAAAGCGGAGAAGGACCAAAACTTTACAAATCATTTGATGAAATATTTGGAAAAGGATGGGATAATGAAAGTAATGATTCTAAAAACTTGAACTTTCGTCATGTTAAAGAAGAAGTTCAAGACGTACAAGCTCCAAACATTTCTGATCAGAAAAATATTGAGGCTGAAATATTGAAACAGAAATTTGATGAAATTTATGATGAAAATTGGTCTGAAGACGAAAACAATTCAGCGACAGATCAAGATGAGAGTGTTGATGAACAGCAAAATGAGTCCAATGAATGTGAAAAAATTGAGTCTGATCAGCAAAAACGTGAAATTATTCAAAAATTCCGTGAAATGAAAAAAATTATCAGGAAAAAAACAATCGCGCACATTCAAGCAAAGAATGGAACCAAATTGAGAGAAAAATTGCGAATAGTTTGAATGTTTGTCGCACAACAATTTATAAATGGATGAAAGAATTGGGCTTATGTCGAGAAACGAAGTTAAAATCAAAGTTTTCTGAGTTAGAAAAACGTGAAATTGTGAAGCAATTTGATGAGATAAAAAGCAAATGTTTGAAGGCAAAACTTAAAAGCGGTTCAAAAAATGAACTCGATAAAAAAATTGCAAACAAATTGGACGTTTCTGAAAGAACAATTTATAAATGGAAGCGCGAATTTGGCCTTTCTATCACCAAGAAACAATTTTCTGATGCAACAAAAATTGGAATTTTGAAGAAATATGCCAAAATAAAAGGGGAAAATCCGAAAATGATTGATGCCACTATTGCTGAAATGTTAAAGATTTCATCAGCAAGTCTATATAAATGGAAAAAACAATTTAACGAAGAAATTAAGAACTTTTGAAAATATACAGATTTTGTGGGCCCTTGACTCAACGCAAAGAGTTATTATTGTTGAGATCGTATTATTGTCTAAAATAATGAAATTTAAATTTGCAATTTCCAAGCAACAAAATAATAATTAAAATTTCTTGATAAAAGAGGCTTTACCAGCAGCATATGACGTCAAAACCGTCCGGGTATCGTCCGGGTCAAAAACCGTCCGGGTACCCAAACCTATTGGAGGTGTTCAGCTCTTTGATCTTGCCGCCAACGTAACCCAAACCTATGGTGGGTGTCCAACTCTTTGACCTTACCGCCCCAAGCCAAAACCTATGGGAGGGGGCAGATACTTTGACCTTACCGCCAACGTAACCCAAACCTATTGAAGGGGTCCAACCCTTTGAACTTACCTCCACCAGACCAAGAGCTGGCA
>MEIZ01000222.1:100468-116699 GCA_001723225.1 Globodera ellingtonae | reverse complement strand
ACCTTTCACTGCTGAAGACAGGCCGGCACCACGTGCCCGTGTGTTCTGTGATGGGCCGTCGTTGTCGTTGTTGTTGTTGTTTTGAGGCCGCATTTTGCATTCGAAGAAATTATGGCCGTTTGAGTTGCAGTTGATGCAATCCGCAAGTTGAACACCTTTAAGTAAAATCATAAAATTAAATGTCAAGTTTTAATCCAAAATAAAAAAAAGAATCGATTGGTATATAATTTGGCGAAAAATTTAGCAACAAATTTTCCCGCAAATTTATAAATTTGTAAAATTTTACCGTGTTGTCGTCCCCAGTTACGTCCAGCATTGACGTTGGGCTGTCGGCAAGATCAAAGGCCAAACCCCTCCCAACGCCACCACAAACCCATGCCAAAGGCACGGGTTTGTGCGGTAAATTTTACCGCGCTACAGAGCAGTGGCAGGTGAAACTACTATAATACTATAAAATATTTTGTTTAGGTTTTGGATTTAGTATTTTTTGCTGATTTATGATCAAACCACCCTAATACCGTCTATCACTGCTAAAAAGTATTAATTGCCTACAATTGAAATCATTTTTTGCGCATTTTAGACTCCCGCACCGCCTGGTACCACAACTGTGCATGCGAGGAGTTTGTTCAAAAAGTTCATCATGTTCGACGATTCAATTAATTAGAATCTAAAAACGTTAACATACAAATTTTAATCACTAATAATACAGTAAAAATAAATAAGGGAATCACGTTTGTGATTTATTTAAATTAAACTTTGGGTGACTTTATTTAATAATCTTAATAATCCTTTTAATCAGCTTTTTTATAATAAAAGATTGATGTCATTTATAAATAAATTCAAAAATTAAACCACAAAAATCGTAATAATCATGAGTAACAAAAAAAATCATACCGAAACGCGGTCTAAATATGCTCAAGATCAATGAAAGATACGGAAATTGGCATCATTTACAATTATAAAAAGACAAAAAGTAAATTAGTTTTCAACATCATAAAAAAAAAAAATTTGCTCTTGTCACATAACAGAAAAGTATCATCTTTCTCTGTTCGAATGCCACGCTGTATATTATTAGAGTTGAGAAATATGTTTTTTTGCTAATAGGTTATCATAAGAGAACCTCAAGAACAACAATTATTCCGAAAATTTTTAATGAATGCGACTTTTAGTCAATATAAATGAATATTTTGCATATTTGCGGGTTTAGTAAATATTTTAGACGTTAATGGAATTGATAAATAAGTCGTTACTCAAACGATAGATAAAATATTAAAAGAAAAAGAAAACAATTGGGTAAAAGCTATACCAAATAAAAAATTTAATTATAAATTAGTCTGTTTGTAATATCACACCAAGGCTCTTTTCAATTTGCATTTAGGTATATCAAGTTATAAAAATAAAATTTGATTGTCTCAAAAGTAAATATGCATAATAAATTTAAAAATAATATATTGCCTATTTTTTAAAAGAAACTTTTTCACCAGTTAATCCAAATCTAAATTAATTTTGAATTAAAATAGAACTTACTAAACACTCATCAAGAGCGATGATAAACAGGCATGCCTTGAAGGAAAGAACAGCGGAATGTGTTCGAGTGAACAAAACGGATAACACGGTGTACAATGAACAAGCTTAATTACTTAATATCAAAAATTATTGATTGTTATAATAATTTGCGTCACTTGAATAAATAAAGAAATAAAATACCGAATATAAATTCATTATCGGGAAAATGCTTAAATGAACTAATAAAAAATATGTATAGCTAATGAAAAAGTCAAATTTTCAAAATGTATTTTTTAAATGTGTTGAAACAATATAAAAGCAAACTAATATAAAGATAGTCAATACTAGACAAGAATTAAAAAATTTGTTCACGAAGCCCTTCATATGGAATCAAAAAAACTTTAACTATTTCTCATTCAACACCGACCCAAATCAATACAACAAAGCCGACACACGTTAACCATACATGTACAAAATAAATAACAATAAATTACAATAACATTTTATTATAATTAAAGCTGCGTAATGCATCAATGATTAAACAGAAACATTTTAATCCTTCCGAAGGAAGCTAGCCAACACAATAAAGTGTTTTCATAATGGTGAAATAAGATCAATAAATGGTCACTATAGTTTTCGCAAATATATTTATACTATTTTATATATATCAAGTAAAAATAAATATAATTTAGACGATTGTTTATTTGATCTTGCGCAGAAAGTGTACATGATCAACCAGAAATAATAAATTACAGATTGAGGAGTGTCAAGCGGCACTGATCGAGATAAACAACAGCATCACCCAAATTCCGCCACAAAAAAGAACCGGAGGTCTACATGCGTTTGTATCAACGTAAATGTTTTATTTAAAACGCTTTTGTTTTTACATTAAAATTATTATTTTAAATTAAATTAAATCCTGAACGCTCATTAAAATAAATGATTTTATCTTTTTTTCCAATTTAGATCTTGCGAGCATTGCAAACGCGCCAACGCTGGAGTCTCTTGTAGTGGCGAATAAAACGCTTATGTGTTTTGAAATGTGGTATCAAAAAAATTGTTTAAGCAAATTTACAAAACTTTTCAGAAATTTGTAAAATTAGAAAATTTTGATTAAATATGAATAAACATAATAAACCTAAATATAGGGAATTAATATTAGTAACTTACAAAATAAGTAAATTTGTTAATTGCTTGCATCAAATTGTATAGACAAAAAATAAATTAAAATAGATGATTTGTAATCTTACGCTCTGACATCATTGTAACGAAGCTTTATAAAAATGTTTTTTCGATAATAATAATTTCTTTAATTGCATGCTAATTCATGCACTCAAATTAATAACACATTTTTAACAATTAATTTTTGTATCTTTGTTGACTTTTACAAAACATCATAATATTATTTAAATATTTAAAATATCATCTATATTTAAAAGCATATATTGGAATTTTAGTAGTTAAATCACAATATAAATTTTAGATTCGAAATAGGCAAATTAATTATGCTTTTTTATTACTTTATGTGCCATCTAACATGTGACCGACAGGTTGTTTGCTCTCAACTCGCTGTAACGAATTTGCGAATTCAAATTTTTTTCACCAAATAAAAAATTTTGAAATTATCATTTCAAACTTCTGTAAACACAGGGGCTCTTAATAGCGACTTTCTTAAAATTATATTTTTACGTAACTAATTGTTTGATGCATCGTTTTTTAATGAATAACATTAAATTTTGAATGTTGTTGAATTAATGCCGGAATATCATTCCACAAACTTCGAGAAAATGCGTGTCACAGTGTATTTGAGTTCTCGTAGCGACGGCCGAAAGCTGATGGCATATGTATTTTTTCATAAAATTTGCCAATGCAATTACTTTAAATCACAAATTCTAATTTTTTCTACTATAACAATTCAATTCAAATGAATTACTTACGATTGCGCGATACGAACCACAAGATTTGGCTGAAAGTGATTAAAAGCTTTAAAATAATAATGAACTAATTTTCATGAATTAAACAAAAAAAGTTTTAATTAAATCACCTAATTAAAGTAAACATGAGATTTAATAAATTAAGCATGTTGAATGAACAAATTGCTTAATAAAACGTATAAATGCTTGATCAAAATTAAAAAGAATGAATGCGTTAATAGATTGGGTGTAAAGGATGAAAATAATGTATTTGTATTTTGCAAATCATTTTCTCAAATTGATTTTAAAAAATTCACTTTATTTATTGATTACTGTACTGATCGATACGACCCCTACTTAAAGTGGTTTTGTTCTATTAGATATTTGATTTTTGTTTGTTTGGATTCTTTTTTTATTAATTATTTTTGGTTAAGATTTATTAAAACTTATAAATGATTTAAATGAATCGCTGGCTACTATGGTACTAGAGTGGCACTATCGTCTGCGACGATTTGTTTTTGAATTTCATAATCCAACAAAATTTTGATTTATCCTATTTTGTTACTACTTGTGCCAGGTTTGATTTTATATTTTATGAAGCATTTTTTAATGTTAACCTTTTTTTTAATTTTGGATTTTATCGATATTTTCGCAAACAAAATAAAAACAAATGCTATAGAATTAAAGTCGATTAGATAATTTATTCAAAATCAATGCAAAGCTAACGGTTAATCCGTTGTAAAAGAAAATCTTCGAGTAACAATTAGTTTAAATTATATGTCAAAGTAAGTTTTGACTTTTTCTGTAATTAAAGATTAAATCACTTTAGAATAGGGTTGAACACCGAAGTCGTATTTGAGTTTTATTTTTCCCCAATTTTTCGCTGTACTCTTCGTGTATCAATAAGTTTTTAATGTAAATAACTATTTAATTTTATATTATAAAATATAAAAATTGGTATTGTAAATCTCGAACGAGGCACAATAATTACCCGTAAATATTCATTTAATAAATAGCTATGATGTATAAACATTCAAATTTTAAACCAGGGATTCCTGCTTGCCTATCTAGGAATTATGCGTGCTCACCTTTAGAGGTTATGTATTACTTTTTAAAAATAAAATAAAACCAAAATATATTTAATAAGAACAGTTCACAAAACATATTTTGTAAAAAATATAAATATTAATAACTAGGCTACGCAAGCCATAAAGTATACATTCAAATTTTAACCATGGATTCCTGCTTGCCTATCTAGGAATTATGCGTGCTCACCTTTATAGGTTATGTATTACTATTTTAAAAATAAAATAAAACTAAAATATATTTAATAATAACAGTTCACAATAAAATATATTTTGTAAAAATATAAATATATTGAAATTTATCGTATAATACTTCATAAACTTAATGTGTTACTGAATATAAAATGCTTAGTATTTAAAAACCGTTATGTGTTAATGCAAACATACGTTACTTATATACCTAAAATGCATTATCCTTTTAGCATTTGACGGTAGCAGTATAATTTATTAAACACTATTTTCAAACAAAGTTTTAATATATTATTGGATTGGTGCAACTTAAATTTGTATTTTGATTATTTTATTTGATTGTATGTTTATTTCAATTAAATCTAGATAAATTTATTTAAATAAATGAAATACAGTCATGGTCATATGTTTAGGAATTTTTCCTCCATCTATTTTATAAAATTTTTGATTGATTTTTTATAAATTAATAAAATATTTTTTTATTATTTTTTTATTTGTCATTATTGACCTTTAAGTAATAACTTTGATTTTACAATGTTGATTATTTGCTTATATGTTTTTACAAAAACGTTTCATGCGCATTGAACCTCAACGGATTCCACGACTGATTTTGAGGCTGTTATCTGCATTTTGAATGATTTTAAAGAAATTTTGGTGATTCAATTAATTCAAGTTTAGTTTATCAAAATACTGATTAATTGTTTATTGTATTTCTTTCACGTTGACCTGGAGTGTGTTTGTCCCAAGGGCGGGCTTTTGCTATTTTAGTATTGATCTATTATTTTCAATAGTACGTTTTTAATTAATTAAGTTATATTTAACTAATTCAAACTGTTTTCTGAGTATATACAAAAATTCAATGCAACCACTGACCTCGTACATCGTTCAATGATGATAGGAAAATAATCACGGTTGCAGCTGCTGCCGATGGCCCATTCTATAATTTTAGTTTCTTTTGGCTTTAATTGATTTTGTGAGAATTGTATGGATTCAATTTCTTTCAATACGTAATATTTGTATTTGTGAACTTAAATATGGCAAAAAAGTTGATCTCCGGGTCATAGTCGGTGGTAAAAAAGCGTATTAATGGCATTCAAATCTGATTCTCCCATAAACATCCAATAGATTTTGAATATCTTTTATTTTCGGAAAACCTTTTGCAATCTTTAAATTATCGTTTTGATTATTTCATAATTTGCTTTTATCAACTAATTTAGATGCAAATTCACGCATTAGGCTGCGAAGGTGGTACAGTCAACTTCCAGTTAATTTTAAAAGAAAGATTAAATAATTTTTAAGAAATATTTATCTGTAAATATTTTAATAAGCGTTCAAATATTTGTAAACATTTAAATTTTTAAATGTTAAAGAAATTAATGCAAAGATGTTATAAATAAAAGACTTAAAAAGAGATAGTTAATCTAAAATTAAAGCTTACCTAAAACATAATAAATTTTATTTATGTATTCCTATTTATGCATCTGAATAGCTCCAGCATCACATCAAAGCGACGGCTACGGGAGCATAACAATTTAAAAAATGAATTAAACACAAAAGTAAACAAAAATATTAACAATCTTCTAAAATTAAAAATATATATTTATTCGAATGTATAATTCTTAAAGCAGGAAGATTATTTAAATGCACCATATTTAAGCAACACAGCATTTAATAATAATTTAGCAAAAAATAAAGGATTAATACATTTATATATACAGCTGAATTAATTAAAATGTTCTTTTTTTATATTTAAAAAAATAATGTGGAAGAAAATATTGGCATTACTGAATAATAACTTGATAACAAATTGAATTTAATTTATAAATGCAAATAAATAAACAAAATGAAATATTAAATGTTGAACCAGTAATATCAGTCAATTAAAAATTTTAGCAAAATAATTTTTTCAAGTATAAAAAGATTAAAAAAAACTAAGAATATTTTGTCTTGATATAAAAGGAAACTAAAGGATTGGCTGTTGTAAGTCAAATATATATGTATATATAACATAAAATAAATTATAATGTTATTTACCCAAGGTCACAATAACAAAAAGGAAAAAATTACATACTTTGTAAACAAATATTTGAAACATAAAAAAAGAAAAATGCTTAAAAACAAGTTTTTAGACGTCAAAAGACGTTGAACAAATCACATGAGCCACACTACAACAGGTTCGGCATGAAGAACTCCCGATACTATTGATTAAAGTCTTTGGTTTAACTCTTTATATAAATACACATTTTAATGTGCAACAAACATAAAACAAAAATATGAAATGCGGTAAAAAATATTTCAATGCTCAAATAATATTAATATCATATAAAATTAACTGAATTACAATAATTTCGGGACAAATGACCATCAACGAATCGAATACTTGTGCCAGCTATTTCAGGTATTTTATTAAAATAATTGAAACCATAATATAACAAAAATCGAAGAACAATATAGGATTTCATAAATATTTTTTTAAAGACTTAATTTGTTGAAAGTATTTTATTTTATTAAAGCTTAAATAGAGGACGAATTGATATCAAAATTACTGTATATTAAATCAAACAAAAACTTGGTTAAATCTTTAAATCTTCAAAATTGTAAAATACTTTGAATCCATTTATTGCAATCTAATAAAGAATCAAATTAAACATAAAGTCTCCAATTTAAAATATAACTTGCACATCGCACGTATTGATTCATTTCAAAAATTCCCAATGATGAAATGTTATATATACCAATATTTGTTTTGTGTTCTAGAACGGCAATGGCAAACTACTTCAAGCATTATTTGTGTGGTAGCCGCTTATTTTTATAAAGTCGATATTACAAAAAATACAGCTCAAATAATTATTGCCCCTCCCAAATTATTTTTAATTTTGGATTTATAAAATATTAAGTGTTATTTAGTTTAAAACATGTTGGCGTCAAATACCAAACGAACCGACGGAATGACGGAATGACATTACAAGAAGCAATCGAATTGATTAATAAATTAATTCCTTGGATGCCCGTTATTATATCTTAAATATTCTAAAATAAATTATAAAAAGAAAATTAATAAATGGAAAATTTATTTTTTTCTTTGTTGTTAAATTAAATTTAAAATTTTGATCTTCTTTGACACGACATTTGAGTTGCCTACAAGGCTTAATTAGGCAATTCAATATAATCCAGTTTCATGGCACTCAAATGTACAACGAATCTCAGCAAAAGATAAATAAATATTGATTTTAAAAAAATCAAACAAATAACTTTGATCAATTATTTTAAACTTTTTTCAAAATTTTCTACAGAAAATTTTTAAAGAATACTTCGGTCTAAAATTCACGCGCATTGTTTCGACCAGTTTATTTTAAATTGATTGGGATGTAAATAGTTTGTTTAAATAGGCTTGAGCAAGTTGTAAAGGATGAACGATTGTTTTTTCAATAAAAAATCTAAATATGAAAAAATTAATGAATTTAATAAAAAAAAAATTTCTCTTAAACAATAATCATATATTGTTAACCATTCTTAAAACTCACTGGAAATCAACAAAAACTTGAATCTTTTCGTATCTTTATTTTTTATTGCAAATTTTAAATATTATATAATGTTATTATTAATTCAGCATACTAAATAAATTTACAACAAAGATTTCGTACTTCTTGATCCTGGATTTAAAATTTTTTTGCATCATATATTTAAATCACTAAATAAAATTTATTTTTTCCATAGATTAGTCATTTTTTTTTAAATTTTAACTAATTTATGCTCCGTTGACTTATTTAATGAAATAAAAACATTCCTTAGTTAATAAGCAAAACATGGCTCGACGTTGTACGCGAGCCAAAATTTGAAATGCCCGGCCATAAATCCCAAGTGCCTACCATATTGCTTTGTCGCTGTGACTATTTAAATAATTTTAATTTTATTATTCCCACCCTGCAGAGACATGTCATATTTTTACGTAAAATAATAGAATTATGCAAAATAACATATGCTTAAAAAATTTTTTTGTATTTTACATTTTATTATTGAATTAATCTTGTCTTAGTCGATTTTTTGCAATAAATATTTTTGTTTGTTAATATTTATTTTAATTAATTTTCTGAACTTTCAAGGTTTTAATTTCGATCTACTTTTATTTTAAATATAAAGCTTTTATACTTTTTGTTTTTCTAATTATTTTGCATTATTACTATATTTTAATTTAAGGGTTTTTCACAACTTTGATTTATGCAGCTTGCATTTCAGCATAAAAATTATTTTAAATAAATTATTTTTTAGGTATCCCATCAAAGTAACATGGAGAGCGTCCGCTCATGAGCTTCGTCAATTATTATATAAGAATATTAGTTCAGAAGCTTATTGCATTGCGTGCCGCAAAAGCAAGCCGTCAGTGCTAACAGCAACCCTGAAATTACTAATTAATTATAATGTTAAGTATTTGTCGCACTTTAATAAGAGTAACGCATATGTTTTGCATGTTGTGCTTATTGCATTGTTATTCTTATTTATCTAATTTAAGTCTTTTTATTTATAATTTGAATTATAGCTTATTACAGCACAATAGAGAATTCCCAAATTTAGATTACATATATAGTTATTATATATTAAATTTTAGGCACTCTATATTTAATGTGATTGAGTTTATTTATTTAATTAAAAATTCTAGTATTAAATTCCGAGCTGAAGTAATTATGCGAGTGTTTTATTATTTATGTTTTTTTTAATACATATAGATTAAATAGTTTTATATTTTAAAATTCATTTAATTTATGATAATTTACTGTCATAACGATTTTAGCCTTCAGTATAAGTTAAATTACCTAAATCCTGTAATGGAATGTTTGTAATTAAACTRCCTTTAATAATTGGCATCTTAAAATGTTATATTTTCCTTACATTTGAGGTTTAGTTAAAAATGTTCAATTGGCCGCTTGTTCAATAAAAATGATGGTAGTGGTTTTGTCCAATTATCTTCTCAAGCCATTTTTCATATGATGCTCGCTCATATTTTAAACAATTATCAAATGATCTAAATAAATTATACAATACAAAAATTCTTCTGAATAAACAAATTTATTGGTTTGGTTGAAAACTATTTAATATTTTTTTGCATATTTTGCTCAATTCAAATCGAATTTGTAAATATTTTGTTTTCCTTAAACAATCGAAAACTCGCCTGCTGACTAGACCATCTTCGTTTTTATTTAATTTGATATTATTTTATTCTCACTTTGTTTTAAATTTTTTTGATAAATTATTAATTAGATTGCATAATAATGATAAATTTAAGCGCAGTCTTAAATGTATTAACAATTTAAAATAATCATTATTATATGTGAGTTGGCGAAGTCTACCTTTATAAAAGTATAGACAAAGAATAAAGAAATTAAAATTGAGATTTAAAGGCACGTCACATTGCAATCATAATGATTTGGAAGATGGGCAAGTTTTGAGACAACAGCCAATTTGTTATAAATTAAAAAACGCAGTACTTATAAGTATTTTTCCTCTAAAAGGGCTTTCTGGCAATATTGAGTCAAATTATATAAGCTGTTTCTAACTTTTATCTCACCTTTGGTTATTCTCGGCCGGCCAATATTTTGTTGGCATGCGGCTTTAATCATTCTGACAACGGTGATCGTTTCGTCTTCCACTTGCTATGACTTGCAATAGGGTCTGTTTTTTAATCTTTTTCTTTATTTAGCAAAAGATTAAACCTGTTTAATAAATAATAAACAAATGAATTAATATCTTTTTATTATTTTTCTATATATGAATTAATTTTATTAACATAAGTAAAGTGTATATTATTTTGTTTCTTGTTTGTATCGGATTTGCACAACTGCTTGATATTGAAATTTTAGTTAAGCAATCTTCATTTGTTGAATTTTATTATAAATTAAACTTATTGTTTCATGTTAATCGAAACACTGCTTTTTTATTTAAAAAAATAATATTTAAGATATGTTTAGCCATTTTTTATATTTAGTTATTTTTATCAAAATTTATTTTTTCCCACTTAGCTATTATATGGATATTTGTAAATTTGTCATTAATTTTGTCACAATAGATAAATAAAGAATGTCCAAATTTAAATTTACAAATAATATTTCAACATTAATATTTTAGGCACGTCTTGGTATTCAGTCTGAACTAAGATTTTCTTAACTTTTTCACATTTTTTATTGTTTCTGATTTGCCAAATGCTTCCTCTTCTCCCATGCATATATGCTTTTTGATTATGTTTAATTTTGATAATTACGCTATTGACTGCTAAAGAGTTAAATTGGTTATCTTTGAGTTTCCGCTTTATCTTTTTGACTGGAATTGTATAATAGTAATTTTTTGTTTGGTTTTAATTATACATAACAAATTTGTTTGCATTGTTTTTTCCTATATGCGTTGATCCAGACATATTTCTTTGGAACTTAAAATTAGATAGCTTTAATTTAATTGATTTACTAAATACTTTGTTTAATCTCATGTACTATCGCTTGCATTTGCTATAAATTGTAGGCAATCGTTCCAATTAAACACTACCTTTAATGTCTTTTTTTTGGGGACAAAAATTAATTTCATTATGCATCAAAATTCTGGAGACGAAATTTGGAGTTTAGGCTTTATTAGTGATTTTATTTAATTTTTAATAAATTTGAATTAATTAATTTGTTTACGCTTTCACTAACATTTTTAAGATGCAACCCTTGACAAGAAAGTACCATCACTACAGATAAAAATTTAAAATAATAACGATCAGTAGTAATATTTAAAAAATACTATTCTTTTGATTATCAACATTGTTAAGCAATTTCAGACTTAAAATTGCCGTGATAGTAAAATGTTATTTATATTTGTTGGTCAGCACTTTATTTCATTAATGTTTTATATCAAGCCATGTTATATTAATTTACTTTTTTTTTTAATCTTTTTATAAAATTTTAGATTGTGGCTATTAATTGCTAATTATTATTTTATGGATCGTCGACAAATTAATGCCCCCCGCCAAGATACTTGACCTTTTTAATTTCTTCTAATTTTTATAGTTGTATTCTTGAATTGTTTATGGATGTTTGCTAAATTCGATGATTATCATATATTTTAATATTTGTCATTATTATCAAATTTCCTTTTGTAAAAATTAGTAATTATATTTTTGATAACGTTATTTTTAAATTTCCTTTTTGTGTTACGTGAAAATTTATTTGATACATATAGTACATTATAAAAAAAGCCAGAAAGTTCAGAGAATATATTTTTGAAATTAGAATTAAATATTTATTTATTTTTTATGCCTTGAACAGAGCGATGTCGGCAGGCCAGGCGCGGAGGTGGGCCATTGGCACAAAGCCTGCCCTTTAATTTTTGAACCACGATTTAAATTTAAATATTATTGCTTTAGATTATTTTAGAATTTAAACAAAAATTTTCCTTATTGGCTGAAAAATATATCAAATAAAATTAATAATAATTTAAGAAATTTACTATAAGCACAATAATATTAATTATACTTTTTTCAATGAAACAATTATCACCTATCTTACTATTCTTATAATTATTATCGTATTTTTATTTATTATAAATTTTATTGATAATAGATTAGTTTTGGGTTAAAAAATGTTAATTCTTTTAAATTGTAATTTTATTTAAACGTTAATTTTGTTATAATTGCAATGTAAATATTTGTGGTGTCTAATAGTATATGTCTTACAATATTCAGCTCATTGCATTTTTATGTTAAATAAAATAGTGAGTTGCAGCACTAAGCTCAATATTTTATAGCATGTTCGAATTCAAATCCTCAAAAGGTACGCCATCCAGGATAAAATGCGCACTATTCCTTGCCGTAAGAGCGCCCCAGTCTCGCATTGGCCCCTCAGAAAGGACCAGCACTAAGCTCAATATTTTATAGCATATCCGAATTCAAGGGACGCCTTCTAGGCTAAAATGCTCAATAATTCCTTGCCGTAAGAGAGCCAGTCTCGCATTGGCCCCCAGAAAGGACCGCCACTAAGCTCAATATTTTATAGCATATTCGAATTCACATCCTCAAAAGGTACGACATCCAGGATAAATGCGCACTATTCCTTGCCGTAAGAGCGCCCCAGTCTCGCATTGGCCCCTCAGAAAGGACCTAGCACTAAGCTCAATATTTTATAGCATATCCGAATTCAAGGGACGCCTTCTAGGCTAAAATGCTCAATAATTCCTTGCCGTAAGAGAGCCAGTCTCGCATTGCCCCCACAGATCGGACCGCGCACTAAGCTCAATATTTTATAGCATATTCGAATTCACATCCTCAAAAGGTACGACATCCAGGATAAATGCGCACTATTCCTTGCCGTTAGAGCGCCCCAGTCTCGCATTGGCCCCTCAGAAAGGACCTAGCACTAAGCTCAATATTTTATAGCATATCCGAATTCAAGGGACGCCTTCTAGGCTAAAATGCTCAATAATTCCTTGCCGTAAGAGAGCCAGTCTCGCATTGCCCCCACAGATCGGACCGCGCACTAAGCTCAATATTTTATAGCATATTCGAATTCACATCCTCAAAAGGTACGCCATCCAGGATAAAATGCGCACTATTCCTTGCCGTAAGAGCGCCCCAGTCTCGCATTGGCCCCTCAGAAAGGACCTAGCACTAAGCTCAATATTTTATAGCATATCCGAATTCAAGGGACGCCTTCTAGGCTAAAATGCTCAATAATTCCTTGCCGTAAGAGCGCCCTAGTCTCGCATTGGCCCCTCAGAAAGGACCTAGCAATTCTAAAAAAATTGTATATGTTTGCACTTATAATTTCATTTTATTTTTTTACAGATACGCTTGCATGCCATGCAGCCTTTTATATAATTTATTTTAATAGGTTAAGTTACCGGGTTTATATTTACTTTTTTTGTTTGAAATTAAAAATATTTTTTCAACATGTGACAAGCCCTAAAGACGTTGACGATTTGATATGTGCAACTTTAAGTCGTTTCCTTTATTATTTTTTACAAGAAAAAAGACAATTGACCATATTTAAAAAAGGATCTGTTTCTTTTGCGCTCATTGTTATTTATTAATTCTTTTGTATAATTAATTATATCTTTTATTTTAATAAAACGATCACTAAAACTGTAAATTTTATTAGAGTTAAAAAGTTAAATAAAGTTTTATTTACTTTTAGATAGTTTTAATTACGAAATCTTTCATTTTAGTATTTTTTATGATTTTTAAATTTATTGTTTTTAATTTATGGCAGCTCCGTCGACACGGTTTTTTTTTAACGTCTTGTCCCGCGCTGCAGTTTTTTCGAAATTTTATTKCGAGAAAATGATGGCATCACAAGTGTGTAATTTGATCGACTTTGTCAATTAAATTCGACAATTAAATCATATATTTGCGATTTTAAAAACTAAAAGATTTTAAAGCAATAAAAAAATTAAAAATTATAAATTTAAATTGTTAAATGAGGCGCAAAAAAATGAATGAATATTTAATAATAAAATAAAACCGCAATTTAAACAATTTAGGTTTACTATTTAATTAATACAAAAAACTAATAATTAAAAAATGCTAAAGTTCAGCGATTTGAAAATGACCACTTTATATGCATTAAATGCAAATAACTTAAAATTTCAGAAAAAACTCAGAACAATTCTATTGCCAAACAATGCAAACCTACTAGCGAATACCGACTCGCCTACTTAAGCGTATTATTTAGTAGTTCAAATTTAAAATTTACTTAAATAGGAAATTTTAGTCAACATTTTAAAACCAACTGTGGTGCAACGCAGCAACGCATCTGTAGTGTGTTTGGGTTCAAGCCTGGGCTGACCTGGGTCAAACATTTGCTAATAATGCTTTTTAGGTTACATTTTTTATTTTTTCCAGAAATTTCAATCCTTTTAAAGTTTTTGTTTAATTTTTAGTTATTTTATTTCTCATTTTAATTTAGTTTGTGTTGTTTTGTATTTATTATTTTTCACGGCATTTGCATAATTGCATTTTATCCTTCTTGGTAGTCAAATTGTAGTTTGCTAATGTTAGTTTATTATATCCTGCCCTGCACTTGTGATTTCGAGGAACTTTTATTTAAATATTTGAATTGCTTCGATTTGACATTCAAAATTTTCACTTTTTTTTATATGGCCAATATTTAAGATCAATAAATTAATGTGATAATTCATTAAGAGTGTCTAGCCGCAGCTATGATAGAAGCATCAGTGTTTTGTTTCTGGTACAAGAAATTGTACGACTACCTAAAATTATGCTAATAAAACAAAAAATTAAAAATATCTAAAACAAACAAAGCAGATAATGTTGAATATTTAAGAAATTGAATTGTTTATTTTAATAAGAGGCCTAAAAACGGTTTAGACAAATATCGGCATAATTTAAAGTAATGAATAATGGTTTTCGATTAAAATTAATTACCTTTAAAAATAAACAAAGAAAAATAAATATTAATAATTAAATTATTCCAGACCACACCATGGGAAGCAATTTTCAAAAAATCGCGCTGTGAATTGGAATATATATTATAAATTAAATTAAATTAAATTAAATGTCATAGAATGATTGAAACAAAATAAAATCAGTTATAAAAAGCTTCAACAATAACATATAATCCTTCATTCAAAAAATACAAAAATTCAAAATAAATCAACAAATTTAACAACATCAAAATGCTTTCATAAAGCCATGTTTAGCCAACAGTTTCTTCTATTATAATTTTATTTAGGACGAAGAAATAATAAGTTTAAAAATAAATAATATCAAAAAAAAATTAAAAATTTAAATTGATTTAACAAAACGCCTTGCTCAATTAAAATATCTATGGCCAATTAGATACAATATAAAATGCAAAATTTTCTCGCTGAATTATAAACTCCTTCAAAGAAGTATGCACAAAATAAGAGAGACGGAATCTAACGCTTTAATGTAATTGTTCTCTGCAACAATTCTAAAAGAAAACTGCAATGAATGTGTAATGTGATGTAATATGTAATAACACTAAAAAATTAAAGAAAAATRAATAAATAAAAGTATTTTATTTATCAACACATTGTATTAATCTACTTGTTTTATCATTGCAAACAATTAAAATTTACTAAGTCATTTATTTTGATTTAAATTTAGAAAAATCYAAATTTATTTTATTTAAGAATTTTTAAATTATTATAAGTTCATCTTACAACAAAATTCAACAAAATGGCAGGCAAATGAATAAAATTTGTGAATTCAATTTAATTATTTAAATATTCTCATTCATTATTGCATATACTATATTATAACAAAATTTTTTATATACTAAAAATTTCCATTCAATGGTACTTACCATATTGCTATAATCTCATTAGCCCATTAATTAGCATATTAATTTTATTTTTACACACAATTTCACGTGAATGAATGCGTCAGTTTTGTTCTAAAGAATTTGTAAAACAATAATCCATAAACAAAAGTAAAAATACGGAAGATGGCTCTATTAAATAGAGAAATCCTAACATAGTGTGGAAATAAATTTTTAAAGTTTTCTTTTGTTAAATCTTTACTAAAAAAATGAA
>MEIZ01000222.1:69838-100387 GCA_001723225.1 Globodera ellingtonae | reverse complement strand
TATTCAGTCTCGATATCTTAAAATAAAAAACTAAATATTATACGATAGCTATGATTATCTAATGCAAAAGCCACATCGACGCACCCATTATAAAATTAAAAAAAGAATCGCAATAGAAATTTTAATGTTAATTATTTTTGAATAAATGCAAAAAGGTTTTGTAACCGTTTAACCGGTCTGTCCTACTCTAAAATCAACTATGTGATGCTTCTCTAATTATTTTGTATAATAATAAAATTAAAATGATTAAAAGCCAATGTGCGTAAAATTGATTATTAATTCACGGAAATGGCGATAAAATTCTAAGGAAAAGCTAGACTATATCTACTCAATTATGGAACGGTCAGATTTGGATCACATAAAAAATAAATAATTTAAAACTTTTATAGTGAATTCTACCAACACAAATAAATTTTAAAATTTCAAGTACTTCGAAACTTATATTTTTGATTACGTGTCCCGAAATATGCGCATTAAAATAATTTACGGGTTTATCATAATGAAGCTAGAATTCATAAAATAATTTAAAAAAACAAAAATGCTAGACTATTGAAATAGAATAATTTTTTAATTTCTAATAGTTGATAAAAAACAGTTGCCATTGAAGATTTGTTTTAAAAAAGATTATTATAATATAAATATAGAAAGGGATAAAGCTTTAATGATGCATAATCGCGCTAAACATTAATAATCTAATATGCCTGCATTCAATAACACTTACCATTGGGAGCAACACATCAATTGGATTTGAACGAATGGATCTACAAAAGGCCTATGGGATCACATGCTCTTAAGCATTTGAAAATGTTCAATAACAAAAAATAATACTTTGGTKATGCCCATACTAGCAGTAAAAATAAAGTGTCTTCTCTAATTTCTTGTAATTTATTTAGATAATATTATTATTAATAAAAAATACTTTAAACTCGCCGAGAATAAACGCACAAGAATGATTAATAATTTTACATTAAAAACAATAAATAATGCCGTTTAAGAATATGAAATTTCACAAGTAAAGAGTCGAGTAGCTTATAATTTTTCGTTTATACATTTCATCAAAATACTGCGAAATATTAATTGAAGGACGCACGGGGAAGTGTGCCGGGGAATCTCCACAGATGGAAGCGCGGAAAAGGAATTCTATGGCAAAGAGTGTTTAATAATGTTATACAAACAGGAATATAACCTAAAAGCATTTACAAAATAATATTAATTCTCGCTAGCGATTAATTAAAATTAAGCAGGTAACAAGAAAAGTTGCTTTCTTTCTAAATACATATAATTAGAATATTTTTTCTTGATATTTATCAAAATAGTAAAACAAAAATATTAAAAAATTAAAATTATAATAAATTAAAAGCTACTAGAAATTTAAAAACCAAATTATATTTCCGTACATTTCAAATTTTATTTCATAAATAAAAATAATATCTAAATGACGGCAGTTAAATTAAAGATCTTTCAAAAAATCGAAATTAAAATGCATTTTTGAAGAGGAGCTTACAAAGAAATGTTAAAGTTAAACGATTTGTTTTCAAAAATAGTTGAAAATAACTTTTAAAGGGTATAGATAAAAAGAAATTTGAAAATGCAATACAAACGTGGAGGAAGGAAATGAGACCACTAAAGAAACTATTAAAGAGCTGATGCACAACGCTTTTAAGTTAATAAGAAATTGACAATCATTATTATATTATTTACAAATTAATCATATTTATCTTTAAAATAATCTAAAATTCTAATTAATATGCCGGTGAATTTGAAATTGTCAAAAATTGCTGTTAAGGACTTGTCTGCTCCGGCAACAAGTGTTCCAAGCGAACAAACTTTCAAAGTCGCACGGGACGTCTATGACTATCGCCGCTCCAATCTAAAGCCCAAGACGGCAGAAATGGCGATTTTTTTGAATAAAGCCATTACACAATTGAGTTATAAATATTGCTCTCTTCGAATACATTATTATTCCATTTTTATTTGTGTGTTAATTCATGAAATGTTGCGAGAATCTACAAGAATATATTTTCACACATAAAATCATTATTTAAAATAGGCGTAACGGTTCTAGTCTATTTAACAATAATATTAATCTTAATTTTATTTTAAATCATTGACATTAAATACCAACAACTAAAAATACCCTTCACAATTAATTATTCTGTTACTGCTTGTATCGCAAATTAAATAAAAATCATAACAAGATTTTTTATTAATATTTATTTTTTATAACCATTATACTTGAAATCAAAAAAAAAACATTTTACTTGTAAACTTATGATAATTTCAGCAAAGCAAGTAGACAATAAAAATATTATGTGATCATCTTGACAGTAATGTAAAAGCCTTTTCAAAGTTACCTAAGCAAATTGATAATTAAAATTAAATTAAAACAAAAATGAAGACACTTTATAATAGTATTTCCCAATAGGAAAGAGAAATGATGCAGTTGGCCTCTGAGCATTATTAATTAATCAAACAACTAGTTATTTTAAATTATTTCTATTAAATTCATACAACAACAAAATCTGTCATAATCACAAATGATAAAACAATAATTTAAAAAACGGAAGTTGATCATGCAAAGATAAGAATATGAGAAAAAAAATTATTCTTTTACAAAAATTGGCGCCTTATGTCTATATTTCTTTATTCACTTGAGTGTTTCTGTGATGTTTATTTATTTAAACCTCTGGTTTTGTCTGTCAGTATTTAGATAAATTTTTTTATAGCCATTTTATATTTACAAACAAAAAGTGGCCCATAGGGGCTAATCGATTTTTTCAAATAGATCTGATTGGCACTATTTTTTTAAATGTGATAGGGGGAGTAATTCTAAGAATCATATATAAAAGGTCAATTCTGATCAATTTGAGCCTTTTTACGTGCATCACATTCCCTGAGGACTGATCACTTTTTTCCTAATTGATTTGATCTGAACCATTTCTTTATATGTGATTGGGAAAGTAATTCTAAAATCATATAAAAAAAGGGTGCTCCGATTAGTTTAAGCCAATTATAGCCCTTCAAATATCGCAAAAAGAGCCATGGGGAAAACATTCAATTGTGATTTATATTTAAATAATAGTGCCAAGGCGATATGCTAGGCAAAGTGGAGTTGATTAATTTTACAAATTAAAAAATATTGTAATTTTGTAAAAATATAGATATAGTTTAATTCCGTGCTGGGTCGTTTCCTAAATTCCGCCACTATGGGCGTTTCCTAAATCCGCCAGGGCGTTTCCTAAATCCGCCAGGGCGTTTCCTAAATCCGCCAGGGCGTTTCCTAAATCCGCCACATATGTTTTATGAAGTAGTTTTAGACATCATAACTTTATTCATACCTCACTAAATCACTTAAACCTTACACCTTTAGAAAGCTCAAGATCAGTAGAAACTATTTGTAAAACTAAACTAAGCTGTAAATCAAAGTTTAAGAAAGTTATGATCAGAAAACCACGAAAAAGCCTGATTTTTGGCATTTTAGCTTATAACTTTTTTGAAACTTATCAAACCACTTCGACTTTGCTGTAATGCTTTCTCTATTCATCTAGAGCTTTCCATTGGTATAAAGATTAAGTGATTTATTACGGTATGAATAAAGTTATGATGTATAAAACTACTTCATAAAACATATGTGGCGGATTTAGGAAACGCCCTGGCGGATTTAGGAAACGCCCTGGCGGATTTAGGAAACGCCCTGGCGGATTTAGGAAACGCCCTGGCGGATTTAGGAAACGCCCNAGGAAACGCCCTGGCGGATTTAGGAAACGCCCTGGCGGATTTAGGAAACGCCCTGGCGGATTTAGGAAACGCCCTGGCGGATTTAGGAAACGCCCATAGTGGCGGAATTTAGGAAACGACCTAGCACCGTTTAATTCAAGTCGCCATTTTGGGTGAGATGTTTAGGGTATAAGAATAATCACATTTAAAGTCTTGTTCTAAATTGAATGTTTGATAAGTTATTCATTTATAATTTTAATTATAGATAGGGGTTAATGTTTTATGGAGTGGAATTTATCATAAATCCCAGTAACAGCTTAAGAAATGCATGTCTGCAAACTTTATTATATTTTTGGCTAAGATTATTATTATTATTCGAACAATAGCTTATGCCACCTTTTAGTTTTTATGAAGATTTATTGTAATGCTTTTAATTAGTTTTTTAAATTACTTATAAATTTTATAATATAAATTTTTAATTAACTTTCACTTTTATTTATTATTTTTATTTGGGGTTTATATTTTTAATTTCTGCAGTGTCCCGTTGCAGTTGTCGTTTTAATTTTTGTTTAGTTGTTCTTAATTTTCACTAATACAAAAATAATAATTTCCGTTATATTATTACCTACTGTAATTTTTATGTGAATTATTTGACATTTTCATTAGTTTTATTTAACATTGAATATTTGTTCCGTTAAATAAAATTATATAATTATCTAATTATATTAAACAAACATATAACTTTCACGTTTCTTTATTTGTTTAGTTCGTTTGTTATAAAAACAATTTTTAATGTATTCTATTACTTCATTTTAATTCAAGTAAATAAGGTATTAAAAATTATGCTTTTTGTACAGTAGTTAATGGAAAATTAATTATTTAATGTTTTTAGCATTTTTCTTTTTTGAATCTTCAATTATTAAAATTTTTTTAACTTATATCCCTGACGGCGACGCTGCTTTTCGGTACGGTGCGCCAGTTTTAGTTTTTTCTAGCAAATTACAAACATTAATTTAAAATTTTTCGATTGCAGCGTTTATTAGCTAAATTTGTTGCAAAGTGTTTGGTTTTTTTCACAGAGATTATGCCTATTTTTGTAGAGGAATTCGTTTATAAATATAAAAATATTTACAATAGTACACCAAATTTTATTTGGGCAGCATAAATATATTAATTATAATTGGTTTTTTCATTCAATTTTATACACATTTTTACGGTGCATTGATTTCCCAATATGCCGCCAGCAGTCAATGCTCTTCGAGTATTTATTCATTTTATTTATCTTAATTATTAATGATTAAATTTTTATTATTCAGTTTATCAAATAGCAGGCTAATTGTTGAATAAATTTGTCTGTAAGATCTTAAAACTGAATCTAATTTTCAATTAAATATAGAATTTATTTTTCTAATACTGGATGCATGCATAACTATTTTACAATTATCATTTTTTTAATTAAGCCGTGAGGAGCTTTTTTATGTGTATGCGACAAGCTATGCTCCGGCACCATATTGGAATTAACTTATTTTTTTAATATTATACTTTTTAAGTCTTGTTTTCGTATTTTTAATTATTTTCGTCGTTCACAATTAATTTTAATCAGTTTGATGAATACTTAGAATTTATTTCATAGGTAATTGCTTTCTTATTGATTGCAGTGCTTTTATGAACGTCCCTTCACCGCTTTTATTCATGGTTTTTTTTAAGTATTTATTTTTTTATTAAATTGTTAGGGATATATTTTTTTTTAAAAAATATTTTTAACGGAAATTTATAATCTTAAAAAATAAATGATCCTTAAACATTTTAAGTCTTCATTAAGGCTTTTTCTTTATAATTCCTTATAGAAGATATTGTCGAATTTTAACTAATGCATAATTTTATCACATTTTTGCGAAACAATTGGCTCTATATCATTAAAAAATACTTTTTTGTTATATATAATATGTAAACATTAAAATACACATAGAGTAGCTCATTTTCTTTAATAATTATAAGGCACGGAAAAACTCTTTGCATTTTTACGTGCTTGAACAACGAGCCTCCCGCGCAGGACCTTGGATTAGTTATTTATTTAATAATAAATATTAGTTTTAATTAACACAGCATTGTGAAAGCCAGTAAATTCACAACGAACTTCTTTTAATCCTCTTTATTTATAAATGTTTTTTAAAAGTATTTTTTATTTTATTTATTTAAGATAATTTAATAATAAATAAGTAATGTGCTCCGTTTTTAAAAGATTAAAAAAATTAATTTTAACCTACAAATTGGGAAATTGTCATAAAACCCAGATACTATTTTGTTTCTATTAAGCATAAAATACAGTAAACAACAAATGTTTTAATATTTTCTTTATTTAATAATGAATGTACACTATTTAATATATAGATATTTCATATGAGTTTTACAATTTAACTATTGGTTCTAAGTTCACTCTCGTTGCAGCGGTGATTCTAGACATCAATAAGGCTATCAATCAACAAACATTTGAAGACAAAGAATATTATCAGAATCAAATTTTTAAATTTTAATTATTATTAACGTTAAATAATATATTAATTATTCCCAAATTATCATTGAGCCACTTTAAAAAGATTTATGATTCAAATTATTTTTGTTTTTATGCAATTTTGTTTTTAATATTTATTAACTGCTCGTAATTACAGGAATGGGAGCATCAAAAATGAACATTTTGATGTCCGACGGAAGGCAACAAAAAGGGCTTTCAGGACGGTTGGAAAACGTTCAGGTGAGCAAAACGTGCGCTGGCATCTGTGAAGAGTTTATTGGAATAGCCTTTTCAAAAGTTATCGGATTTTTGTGTTTAATTTATTATTTTCTTAATTATTTCTATTTTAGTAAAAAATATGGGGTTTATTGTAGCTTTTTTAAATTGTCTATTATTAAATCGATTTTTTTATTATGTTTGTTTGGAATAATTATTTATAAATCTATATATGAATATTTACAATTTCGTTGGGATATTGTTTTTAAAATAATGTTTGTTATTTTATTCTTCCATTTTCAATAATTTTAGATAAAATGCTGAATGTAGCAAAATTTACTTTAAATTTTTTAAACATTAATTTCTGGTGAGATGACAGTTTGCGAACGAAGTTTTCGATAGCAGGCGCAATTAAATTTACTGTTTATGATTATTAACATTTTTTTAATATTTTATTTTATTACATATTATAATTAAAATGGTTTTTATTCTTATTATTATAATCATCTGTGTGATCGTTTCTTCTTCAAAAACTCGTTAGAACAGCGTCTGGTCACCGAGGTCTGAAAATTGCATTTTATTTGCTTTTCTACACAGTAAAAGTGCCACCCACCTTTAGCTAAACTTCAAGACGGTTGCTTAACTGAATAAATAAGTTTATTTTTACTTTTATTTATATATTTTTTTATTTGTTTTCTTTTATTTATGATGTATATATTTATAGTGTACTTTAATTTTTAATAGAAAAAAAGCGGGATACTTTAAAAATATACAATCCTTGAGTAAAAATCTAAAATTTGATAAAATGTATTACTGATCAAGCTTTTTCAGCCAATTCTTCGATCACAGTATGTATTTCATTTTTTTATTTTTTCAATTTATCATTTGCTTATTTATCGGCATGTTTAATAAATTATTATGACTGTAGTTTAATATGCTGTTGTGTTTTTTTTTTGCAAAATTAGATTTGCACTGAAATATTTTATTGTGCTTATACTTTGGAAACTTAATTTATTTATTTAAGGGCTAACAGAAATTCTTTAATTACAACTGATTGTTCACATCACAATGTGAGGCTTTTCTTTCCGTTTTTATTAAAGCCCCATAATGCTTCTTGTCGAGGATCCGTAAACTTAAAAAAATTAATATTATTCATTTTTCAAAAAAATGATATTTATTCACTTAATATCAGCCTTTATTATAAATTTTTTTTTGTTAAAATCCATTATGAGTCGTTTATGTATAAGCAATTGCTTTTTAATATCTCTCACTTATTTTTGTTGAGTTTTTACTTGAAACGTTACGATGATTTATGAATTTGGAAATTAAAATCTCAAATTAATTTAGTTTATTATTTAAAAAATGAAATACTCATAAAAGATGGTTAAAATTTGATGCAATAATAATGAAAAATGCTTTTTGAATAAATTATGTAAATAAGTTAAATTTATATGCTCAAAACAAATAAGGAAAAATCTCATTCTGTTGAACTCCAGACGACAAACAAGTGTAATAACTGCCTCACATTTCAACGGGAGTCTGCACTTTACTTCAAAATCATAATTCCGTAAAATAAAAAAAATAATAATGAGGCTACAAATTCAATGTTAACAGAATTATTTATTGAGACTGCGCAATTAACAATTAAACATCTCCTGTTTTAGGTCAAGTAATAAAAGCCGCGCACCAATTATTATAATAAAAATGAATTTTAATAAATGTTTGTCAGAACTTTTAAGGAAATAATTGAAACATCCAAGACGCTATCGACAAAAAGAATATCTGATACAATTATTTATGTTTAATTATTAAAACAGTTATAATAACAACGAAACCAATTAAAATTTTTACCGTTGATTATAAATTAAAGAGGTTATGGATAAGCTCGGCTACTTGACTTCTGCCACTACAGACATGCCAGAAAATTTGATATTGTCAGTTCCGGAAGCTGGCATCGTGGGTTTTTATTATCCGAGATAAAAATTTAAAAAAACTTATTAAGCCGAATTTTGTTAAAAGTGCTATAAATTTATAAAATATCACAATATCTATCAAACAGCTTCCAAAAAATGAACAGTTTGATGATGCGCTAACTCAATTTAAATGAAATATACTATAAAAGTAAAAAAATGGATAAATTATCAATATTAAACAAATAAACAATTAACAAAAAATAGATTTGATTAACTACAGTAAATGATAAAATTAGATAATATATTAGTAATTTATAAAATAACCATCACGTTAAAATAACTTAACTAGGGTAAAAAAGGTTATATAAATAATTTTAAATAAATTCTTATTTATAAGCTAAATGGTGTAATGATGCTATTCAGTAACAAAAGGTACAAAGTTTGAGGCAATGTGTAAAATTAGAAACCTATAAACCAAAATCAAACACAATTTGAAATGAATCCAAAATGTTGACAAGATTTTATAATAATTACAATTATTTATTAAGTTTTTTCTAAATCAAAAATAAGCTTATATAATGTCGGCCTTGGAATTCCTAAAAAAGCTCAACAATAGCTGCATTTTTATACGCTTTTTTAAAAAGGATCAAATAATATTGCCCAAACTTACCTCAGTCAAAAGTTTGATGAATTTAATTTAATGCAATATTATTATTTAAAAGAAAAGATGTCCTTATTTTGAGGAAAAATTTATTAAATAGATCAAAAATTTCTAATTAGATAATAGTTCGAAATAATAAACAATTTTCTATTATTTAACACCTCCTAATACAAAAATAAATCAAATACGCAATATGTTGAGGCACACGTCTATTTAAGCGGTAATTGACCACGCATTTACGGAATATTGAAGCGATTAAATATATTAAATTATCTTGAAAAAAGCAAATATTGTCTTTGTATTTTTGTCGACGGCGGAGCCGCTTACATTAAAAAAGAATTTAAATCATAGAAAATTGTTTAATTTAATAAATTTTATATATTTAAAAGTAAGAAATATTAAAATATTAATGTTTTTTGTTCTAAGATAGGAAAAAAAAATATTTATGTTTGTGAATAAAGACAAGTTAGTGTACAAAGATTCCACCCATTATACTTAAAAACTTGAGTTACTTCAATAAAAATAAAAATTTAAGTTTAAATTTAAAAACTGAATACGAAATAAACAATTTTCTGTTATATTAACACCTCTCTAATACAAAAATTAATTAAATACGCAATAAAATTTTAAAATAAAACCAGAATGCTATCACAAAATTCGCTGCTGAGAAAATCACAACTTTCAACAAAGTAGAGATAGGCTGAAGCGATTTTACTGCAAACTGCGAGGTGCTTTGGGAGGCTTTGGTGGAAGGCTAAAGGTCAGGATTGACAAAAATATATATACTATAATGAATAAAATAATATATTTTTATATAAGGTTGTCAATCAATCAAATCATTGCATAACGTTTTTTGTTTATAGTATAAATTTAAAAAAATTATATTAACTACGAATAAATTTAAATCATTTTGTTTAAATTGCATAAGAAATAATGATGCACCGATCAAGAAAGTTTAACTGCACTTCGAGCGAGTAAGCAAACTAAAAATGTTTAAAATACAAAAGTTGAAAACTTACTTCTCTTTGATTATAACATCTCAAAGTTTAATAGTTTTTACTAAATGGTTATCAATTAACTTTTGATTTTCAAGTATAAAATTATTTTTAAAAAAATACTTGAAATAAATACTAAATAAAAGGAGAGCTTTATTAAAATAACCGCAATTACGATTAATTAATTTTTTTCAATTATAATGGAAAGATCAAATTTAAAAAAAGGTTAGAATAAATAAAGAGGTTATTAAAATAACATTTAATTAGAGCAAAATGATATTTGCAATTTTGTTCTAAATAAATCATCATAAAAACAATACTTTGCTGAATGATAAAATATATTTATAAGCGAAATTTAATTTGCTAACAAATTTTTTAACAAATTCTCAAATACAATCCAAAATATTGAGCTTTCATGCAATAAAAGTTGATATATTTCAAAAAATTGTTAAAAAGATAGTATTATTTAAAAATGAAATTAATATAAATCTTTGAACTTTATTTGAGTTGAAGAATTAGCCAAAGCAAAAAATTATCAAAAGATTAAATTATTGAAAAGTTTAGCGCAATTTAATAAATAAATATCAGCTGTTGCGTTCGTGCCCGTGTGTCACATCTTCTGTGCCCATTGTGCAAAATCCCTTAAATTAAACCTTTAAATAATAATAAAATGCAAAACCCAAATATCTTTATTTTTAAAAGAATTTAAAAAATCAATTAATTAACTCAACAAAAGCCAAAAATATCTCACGAGGGGAACATCCCTTACTGTGACCATTCAGATCACTTTCAAACCATGAATCGTGTAGAGCTCCCTCGATTTACTCTTGTAAATTTTCGGCTTTTTTGGCCCGCCCACACAGTGAAGGGTCGAAAATGCAATTTAAATTTTTGCATGTTTTCTTGAAAAACCTCCGAACAGGGACTTTAACTCAGCTCAAAGCTGGTGCAACTCCAGGATTTTTGCATCAAAAAGTTTAGACAAACACGATGAATTTTTCAAAATAAGAATGAATCACTAGCTTTGAAAAAACCCGAAAATATACAAGAGTAAATCGAAGGTGCCCAACACATAGGCATTGTTTAAAAGTGATCTGAGTAATGACAGTAAGGGATGTTCCCCTCGTGAGTGTGTAGGTAGAAATTTGTGTTCGGCAAATGAGGTTTTTCGGTATCGGTATTTCGGTAAAATACCAAAAAAATACCGATACCGAAAAATACCGACCAAAAAAATTCGGTATACCGACCGGTATTCGGTATTTTTTGAAAATTTTGAATTTCAATTTAAAATGAACAAAACTTTTAACCAATACTTATAATTGATTATTGGCAATATTTTGTTTAGAAAAATAAGCATTTCTGCTGTTTGTGGGTTCTTCATTTAAGTAAATTTGATAAGAAAGTTTTATTTTTATCTTTATTTTTAATTTTGAATTTATATTTTTCTTCATAATATTTTACATTGTATTTTTATCATATTTTGCGATCTTTTATTTAGGCTAAACATCCGTGTTTAGAATATTATATTGTTGTTTGTATTTGAAGAATTGTTTGCAAGGTCGCGTTAATTTATAAAATATTTTTAAAATAATTTTTTCACATAAATACAATTTCGTATGGCATGCAAAATTGCATTAAAAATTGAATTCAAAGAAAAATTTAATTGTTTTTGTTCAATATTTATGAATATAGATTGTTCTTGAAATAATAAGCCAAGCTCCGCTGGTTTTTTTTGGGATTTCGGTTTTTTTCGGTATCGGTATTTTACCGAAATACCGATACCGAATACCGAAAAACCCCATTTGCCGAACACTAGTAAAAACTACGTAAATAGTTTAACGAATTCGCTTAAATCTTGTGCTATCGTTCTATTCAATAACTAAACAACTCTTTATTTATACGCGTTCTGTCCGATACAGCATTTGTTGACCCTCTGAAATTTGAGTTTAAAAATGCTGGTTTAAACCCTATAGATACGTTTCCAGGGAAGACAGAACACCACGACCTGCCCAAGTCACAAGTTTAAAATTAAAAAATATTGCAAAATAAATACCAACAAACAAACATGCGAATGAACGGCCACCCATTTAGTGTCGTGGCCTGCTTTCGGTTTTCAGCTATCCAATCTGATATAAGTTTGTTATTAATTTATTTCGAATACAAATTCTTTCTAAATTTTTTTAGATTTTGTAGGGTTCGCTTTTACGTAGCGATTAACGATTCTTTTAAATTTTTTTGTGAGTATAGTTACATTGTGTGTTAAATTTACGAGTTTTTTTGCGATTGCTTTTATTTATTTGGTTATTTAAATATATTTATTCCATTCTTAGAATGAATAATTTATGTGACTCCTTATACTGCGTTCAGCCGATGCCATTGTCACTGGGCTAGCAGCACTATCATTTTATGATTGATTATAAGGGTGGATAATTCCGCTGTGCCGTCTTGGTTGGTCTTAATAATGTTAATTCAAAAACAAAAGATTAAATATAGAACACTTGAGAAATAAGATTGTACATTGCGTCTTAAATTAATTTACCTTTATAAATTTTCCATGTATGTCTTAAATGGAAAAAAGGTAAAATTAATTTAATAAAATTCTATGCAGCAAACGCAGGCAGATTTTATTTAAAAACGAAACCATTTTTTGTATCGCGTTTTTAGAGTAAAATTTAGTTTGTAATTTTTGATTTATTAAAGCTCTTCAATTAAATTTAGAGTCTACCGCTCGGGGATATATTAGATTTGTTTTTTAACAATTACAAAACAATTACAAAAACTTTATAAATTAAGTAATTATTATTATTTTTTTAATTATTGCGTATTATGGTTGATTCTTTAAATTATGTAATTTAATATTAAATTAAAAAATTGTTTATAATTTATTCTAAAATGGAACAGAATTACTTGTGGGACTGTTGATAATGCCATTGGCACTGTTTAACCTGTTGCACAACCACAATTGGTCATTGGTAAAGTGCCAGATTATTAAATATGTTATTTACCCACAATTTTTGATTTTATTGTATGTTGAAATTAGCTGAAAAGAAATTATTACATTTTTTGAATTAATACCCTTTATACTCTTTTAAGGTTTAGTTACGTTTTTATCTTAATTTATATTTGTGTCATTTTTTAACATTTGAATGATGTTAATTTTTGTTTGCATTATCGTGTAAATTAGTTAAAGAACATGATGTTCAGCTGATGGTGCTAACCGTGCGTGTCCGCGCCGGTCGTTGAACTTTTAATATTTGTTTTTATTTGAAAAGGAATCAATGTTTTTAAAGCATTTTTAATCATCTTTTTTTATTTCCTTTCTTCTTTGGACGAATTACATTTTAAACATTATGCCAAGCAGTAACGCCTGCAATATTTAAATATAAAAAACGCATTTTGAACAAAATAGTCAAAAAAATATCTCTCTAAAACAAGGCATACAAAATTTTAAAACAAATTACAAAAACATAAAAATTAAATTATATTTAATCAACACCAAAAATTATTCGATAAAAGAAAAATAAACGTTACRGGAAAACTGGCCATAATGCTAAAGAAACATTCATTGTCAAATATTGAATTTTTTTTAATAAATAACTTTCATTTTTTGATGACGAATATAATAAAATATGCATGATGTATGAATTTCACAGTAGTTTTCAATGCTCCACTTTAAATTACTTAACAATGTTTTTTAGTTTGATTGAATCAAAAGTCTGAAAGAAAACGATTAAAAATTATTATCGTAAAGTTGATGCACAGCAAAAAAAAATCATAAAATATTAAATGGCATATTTCATAAAAAATGCGAAAACATAATAATATAACATGATTTGTTTAAATGAAATTGTCTTGTACTCTGGTTCGATTCGTCATTGCTCGATTTCTTAAACGCATTTTATTTTTGTGGTTTTTGTCTATTTTTTAATAACAACTAATTCAGTGGTATAATGTTTTTATTTAAAATAAGAATTAATAATTTAATTTTACACTCTTCACAGATTATACACTTATTCGGCGACCTTCCTCGCTTTAATCGCAAAAGCGCAATGCTGGCTACGCAATTGTAATCAATAATTAATTATTTCAAATTTGTTATTTTACACTTTTGTTTTATTTTTTTGAATTGTAAAAACCATTAGGATTAATTGTTAAAAACGCATCCTTTTTTTATAAACGGGCAGGTCGTCGTAATTATTTCCGTTCTTGCATGATGCTTTTTGTTTATATTTGCAAAAAATTGATTTAAAAAATTTTTCTTAATAAAATAACATGTTATTTAACTTGTTGATTTAAGTTTCCGTTTGTGTCTATTATTTTTTTGCAAATCATTTTGCATTTTGCTATTCGGATGCACCAACGGTCACTGTGCGCTCGACGAAGGCCCCTACAAACTATTATTATAGTGCTCAATTTTTAGATTCAAATAAACGTGCAAATTTTATTTTAAAAAAATTTTGCTATAATTAACAGCTGGTTTTGCTTTGATTTAATATGGCTTTCCACTTCCGGCATCAGCCGGGTCGCATCCTCTACAATTTTGACTAGCTGAAAATGTTGTTTATTAATTTAATTTTTTATAACTATTTAACGGATGCGATGTTAGTCAATTTTTATTTAGGTTTGAATCATAAAATTAAAATGATATCGTTTTTCCAATTTTAGAATTTTCGTTAATCAGATACTATTATTATTTGTAATTTGCGTTTATTGTTTTCAAAATGTAAAACATTGTACAAAATGAAAAAGGTACCCAGTAAAGCTTTATGTATTAATGGTTGAAGTCGAAACTGAAATTAACACAACCTGCTTTAGAGAAATCAAAACAATATTGATAAAAATATTTTAAAGGCCGTTTCGTTAAATGTACGTACTAAATTAAATAAATCATTTATATCTGATCTTTAAAACAAACAAAAAAATTTACAAAGACTTATTTTAATAAAATTTTTAAATCGACTTTAACTATTACAATTTTAATACCAAGAGTTCGGGTACACTCTAATCTCAATGTTAGAACCGTCGAGAAAATCGATTTGGAACCTTTAATATTAATTATTTTTTAATTAAAATTAATTTTGCAGATGAGGAGCCTATTTTGTTTTTTAAAACTTATTTACTTTTTTTAAAAATAAATCAAGCTAAACTAGTTAACATTCCATTTCGAGATTTAATAAACAATTAATGTCGTTTAAACAAAATTAAAAAGCATTTTAGTTTGATTATTAAAAATTTATATCAGCCTCAAATATTTGTAATAAACCCAAATAATTTCTTTATTTATCTGAATATCAGCTTTAAAAGCAAACATTTATAAATTTAATAATGACTAGATTGATAAACTTTAAAATGATAAACACACAATCATTGAATGAAACCATTACTTCAAATTTCAATTTATTTGTTTTCAACACAAACATATTGAATTAAATAAGATGTAAATTGTGGCTGACAATATGTATAATAAAAAAACAGTATGTTAATAAATTTTTTAAAAACATTAATAATCGTTAATTTGCGATTTTTTCGAATTGAGTAAAATAAAGCGACCATTCTCTTACAACATTTTAAAATCGTATTAGACTCAAATATTTTAAATATATAAAAATGTTTTGCGTTTCGTAAAGGTCGGATAAATACAATGAAGTTCCCTATTATCATGGATTGCATTGGAGACGATGTCAACATTATTGATTTTGATGATGAGTTCATAAACTTCAACCTATGTTTTATTAATAAAAAATAACAACAAAAATCAATAGAATATTTTGGTCAAAAATGATCGAAGAATTTATATAAAATTTTTGAGAAACTATAATTTAAACTGCTGATAGCAAATATACAATTGTAATCAAAATATCTCGTAAAAAATCATAATAAAATATTAAAAGAAATGTAATATTCAAAAAATAATAATTAACGCATTATTTTTATAAGATGCCTGTGTGATGAAGGTTGTCTACAAGTTCGTATTTCAATATTCCTATTTAAATCTTACATATAATTATAACAAATGTAATAATTACAATTAAACTCACGATTTTTCAACATAATAATGTTCCTTTTATACACCGCGCAGTCGACCCAAGCGGCAAAGTGCAAACTTGTCTAATCAAGTGTCAATTTTGAATAGCTTTTAAATTAATCAAATTGGAAATATGTTCAAAAATTAAAATAAAAAGTAATAATAAATAACTATCGTTTTGTACTAACATAAACTTGCGAAATTGGTTATGTTTTGGTTTAATTTTACAATTGAAACTTAAACTTGCGAAATTGGGTGTGTTTTGGTTTAATTTTAGAATTGAAACTTAAACTTGCGAAATTGGTTATGTTTTGGTTTAATTTTACAATTGAAATATAAACTTGCGAAATGGTTGGTTAGTGTTAACCTTTTACGGTGTTGCGAAGTGCTTGTTCTTAACCTGTTTAGTAATTATATACATTTTTGTTAAAAACATAAATAATACAATGCATATTTCATCAGGAAAATGTCGCTTCATTTTGACTTTGATGTTGGTGTTTAATTCTTAAGATATCACGGAATTCATCTTGCATTTTCAATTGTTGTATGCTTTACTAAGTTTCGGGTTTTCCAGTTACGGACAAGAATTGATAAATTTAAAAATATAAGTCTCAGCCAAATTCGCTTTGCGTAGTGCTTTTCTGACTCGACAACTGCATAGTCCCCTCAACAGCTCCTCAATTAATATGTTTCGTCGTAATGTTATTTAAATCAAATTTAATAACTTTTATAATAGGATCTTAATTTTTAATTTATGATTTAAATCGTTTAGTTTAAACCATCAGATTTTTAAGCATTCCGGGTAATTATTTTTTCAGCCGACAATTGACTCTTAAATTTTTTATCAATTTGATTGATTTAAAACAGGCATGCGAAATTTTGTTTCTATCGGTTGTTTATTTAATTTACTAATTTTTTCGGTTCTTTTATTTTAAATGTATTTTAATAAAGAATTTTATATAAAGCTGTATTCATTCAGAATAAATATGACCAGGTCGTGGTCCGAAAAGGGTTGCTTGGATCGTGATCTTATTTAACGTTCCAAGTTGTTAGCAATCTCTAAAATTAAAGACTGATTCAATTTTTTAAATAAATGTCACATTGTAAGTAATCAATAAAAAATAGATAATTATTTAATAATTTAATAATTTTTTGTCGATATTTTTATTGCTCTTATTTTTTTAGTAAACTTCAAGCTTCGCATGATTTCAAGTTGTCTGTTCTGGGCTGTTCTGCCTAACAAGCTTTAATTGAATGGATTAATTTTCAATTTTAGTTTCAATATTTCTAAATATGTTAATCCAATCTCAACGCAGTTAGAAGTAGATTCTCGATAATATCGTTGTTTTTATTTTAAGACGACCGGGGAAAAATTATATTATTATTTATTTTAGATAAAAAAATCATTCCATTTGGGTTTAAACTTACTGAGTTCCAGAAGTGTCAAAAATTACCAAAAAAATTTGATATTTTTATCTTGTCTTTAAATTTCCACAAATTTTTTTGCGTACTCTTTTCACGTGCCAAGTTTGGTCATCAAAAAACCATTTTTAATTATTATCAATAATTTATTTGTTTATTTTTTTTGCCTTGCTTTCGTATGGAATTTTTCAGTTTTAAATAGTGTTTTACGCCATAACTTTGTTTAAAATATTTGTTTGGATTTTTATTATAATAAATCATCAATTTAATTGTATATAATTTTATCGTTGCTTCGTATGCTTTATTTACAATTCACTAGATTGCAAAATAAATCTTGTGCTTTATTTTATTTACTAACTTCACTTTATGTCATTTTGTCGAGCGCTAATCTTAATCTTTGTTTAATTCAGGCCTGTGCACGGTTACCAATTTTCGTAACCGTTAACCGCCCGTAACCGCCCGTCCTCAAAATTCATAACCGTTAACCGCCCGTAACCGCCCGGCCTCAAAATCTCATAACCGTTAACCGCCCGCGCTTATCCGCGGTTAACCGCCTTATTTAAAAATCAATAAAGTTTTCCAGATTTCGAAAAATCGATTTTTCAAACTAATTTTTTCCGATCGTGTTGTGGCGTCTTTCTAAAATTAAATCAAAATTGATGTGTATTGAACTTAACAAGTGATTTTTATCAGATTTTGTCAATGAATAAAATTTTTAATCTCTTTCTAACACCTTCAAAAGGAGTGGGGGTTCGGCGGTGCCGATAGGCGCCGCCGAGGAAAAAAATCGAATATCTAACGCCTTATGCTGAGAAAAATCGTCCGAATTTTAGGTAATTGAGTTCTAAAATGCACTAATTATTTATGTAAATACTTAGAATTTTACTTTTTATATCTAAAATTTTTGCAAAAAGTTGAAAGAATACTAAAAAGAAGGGATATTAAAATATAAATAAAAAATAAAATAATTACAGAGGAAGGGGCTAGAACCTAGACCAAATAAAATCAGTCACAAAGAGTTTCTCACCACTGAGCCACTGGACAGATACCGGGGTTTGGTGAAATGTGAATAAAAGTCAAAGAAATTATAGAGGCAAATCGTCTCAATCCTTAGCAACAACGGATGCGACGGTTAACCGCGGTTTTAGTGGTCATAACCGTTAACCGACCGTAACCGCGGCCTTTTAAAATTCGATACTTTCATTCGCATACTTTTGCGTTTAAATGTATTCATTTTTTTCTTTTAAAATACATATCTTTTACCTTAGGATGATTTAGCAATATTGGATATATTTGTAAAATAATTTTATTTTTGAAAATGATTAGTTATATTAAATTTAAACCTTATTTAAGGGGTTTTAAATTTTCTTATAAATATTCGTAATTTTATATGCTGTTATATTTTTAACAAGAGTGAATTAATTGTCAAACAATAATGAAAAATATATTATTGTTTTTTACTAACTGAAAATTGATCAAAAAATATTAAACCATTTAAAACAAGTTAATCTAAAATTTGTAGCAAAGCGAATCGCCAGTGCCTTTATCATGTAATTAATATTTTACATTTTTTGTTCAATTTTTTTCATTATATAAAAAATCATTTAATACAAACGTTTATTGAAAATACGCCGCTTACCATTCTGTTAATGATTAATAAAAATCGTTAATTTGTGATTTTATTCTAAGCCTTAGAATCAATTAACAAAGTTGCATATTAAACTAAAATTAAAATATTCATTTAACTAGTTTTATTTTAATTATTATTATTTGCAAATCGAAAAGCACTACATTTTTATCAAAAAGCATAAACCAATTAAACAGCGTAAATATAAAATATTAAAATAAAATTTATTGAAAATTCACCCCGTAATAATAATTGCCACTGAATAATGAGTAAAAAACATATTATTCACCTTTGCTATTATTATAAATACTAATTTTGGTTTTAATTTAATTCAATCTTTACCATTTAAATTCTAAATTAAAAGATGATTTAATATTTTCTCATTATTTTCTTGGTTTCATCTTCTTAAATTTACATTAATTTTATTCTTTTTAATAACATTTAAAAATAATACGAATTTTTTTTTCATTATAATTAAGATCTATTAAAATAAAATGTTAAAAATGCAAATTATTGATGTATTGCGTCTAAAAAAATTGGTTTTAATTGCTCGGCACTTCTCGCGTTACGGTGCGGCTGAGTCTTTTATTTTCATGAAACAGGTGTCTTCTAGGGTCAACAGTATTTATATTTAAAAAGGGATATTTTGGTTGTTGGCATTATAGTTTGCTAATTATTTTGATAACATTTGTTCATAATTTTTAGATTATTACAATAGCAAAGTTTATTTAAATAGTTTTTTTTGTAAAAATTTTTAAAATCGTGTTATAATAAATCTATTTTTAAATAATTTTTGTTTTTCATTTAGACTTTGAGATATAGAATAGGTTGCAATTAAATTTAAATTAATTTGTTAACATTTTAATTATTTATTATATTGGCTAGTAATGTGATCTATATTTAATCATAAACCATTTTTTTTTCTTTTTTTTTGAAGTGCAATAATATGTAAATCAAAAAAAGGCACAAAACGTCACCACAATTTTTTATTATGTTATCCGAAAACCCCTTAGTCTCTTGCCAGCGATGTAGTCAATAAGGAACTTTGTGTGATATTTAATAAACGGCTTTAATTAATTTGGCCGCATTGATTTTTATTTCATGCTGGTATTATTGATACAAGAACTAAATTTATAATGTTGTAATGTCATTTCATATAACCTGAATAATATATTCTTTATTCAGCAGGTTCTATATTTCTTAATTGTAAGGACTTTGTTCACCATTTGAGTAGGGTAAAGAGATGCTTTTAGGTTTAATAATTTATTTTAAATTTAAAAAATTATTTTTTATTATCTGTTTATCAAGCTTATACATTCTTTAAATATGAAAATTTAAATAATTTAGTTTTGGTCTATTTATTTATATCTAAATTTTTAAGTATATTCGCTTATTATGAATGTATTTAATTGTGAGTTAATTATGGATCTTAAATTTCTTTAAGTCATTTATAAGTTAATCTTTTGTCTCGTTTTCAACCACCTTTTTCAATAAAACCATTTGGAATGTTTGGGTTTTTAATATAGACAGAAATTTTTATCGTAAAAAAAACTTATTTTTTTAAATTATTGTTTCTATTATACCTTAGAAAAAATTTCGTTATATTTTTTATTTTTGTTATTCAATTATGAATTCGTTATTTTGGGGAATGGCATTAATATGGCTCTCTTTGGGCATTCATCTGGGTGCCGAAGTTGAAGGCTTGAATAGGTATCGCTATTTGAGTCTTTTTTTGGGCATTTTTAGATTTATTTTTAGTTCTTATAATTATCATTTTTTAATTATTTTTCTTTTTATTTGAAATTTAAATAGTAAATAAATATCGTTATTACCGAATTGAATATTGAAAATATAGTAATAATTGTCAAAATTACAGTTTTGGAACTATTATCTTTATATTGGAATTATCGTTGTTGTATTTTTGGTTTTTTATTCTTCTCTTCTTTTCTTGTTAGTAAATGTATTTGATGATGTATCCAAACATTCTTATTTTACACATTTTTCTAAATCCGATTCCTTCCGTGCTTTTTGATATTCTTCTGGAAAACGTAGAAAGGGGTTGAAAATCGTCGTTAGAGACAATTATTGCCGTAGTTATTGTTTTTAAAAAAATATTTCGTTAGGGATGTTTCTAAAAAAAAAGATTTCAAACGTGATTTTATTTACATCTTCTTTAAGCTTTTTGAAATCAAAGTATTTTTATTTGTTTATCCGATGTAGGTTTAATTATTCATTTTAAAGATATCAAATTAATAATACATTTGAATATTCGTCTGAATAAATCCTCCATATTTTATATACTTTTTAGATTTATTATTAGTATGTCTTCGGTTTCGTGAGATAAAGTCAGAATATTTGGCATTCACCGAACTCAGGTCCCAGTTGATGGCGCGGTCTCTTGTTTTTCAACCTTGAACATATTGTCTTTTGCATTATGTAATTTGTTGTCTGTAAAAGGCTATAGTCTTTTTTTGATTTATTTAAGTAATTTATCAATTTTATAAGACTTTTTTTGTATATAAATCCTGTTCTACAATATATGGTCGTCACTCAATCCAAATACATTAAATTTTTTGTTTAATTATGCTGGCTTTTTTAATATAATTTTAATAGTTTCTTCGTGAATTTAACTTTTAATTATATCACGATTTTTTTTTGTAAGAATATATTCTTCTATTATTTGTGTTACTAATCAGTGATAAAGTATTAAACTTACAAAATGCGATTTACGACTTCAATTTTACATTTTTTGTGTGAATTCTATTATTTACTAAAGTTGGAAATGTGTTTCTTTATTTTATCATGGTTCCCTTATTTCATTTTATTTTTTGGTAAGGCTTATGTTTTTAATTGGGTTTCCCACCAAATCTGGCGCTTTGTTAGCAGATGAAAGTCTATAAATAACGACTTTATTTTATTTATAATTTTTATATTTTGATTAAATCTTTGATTATATCTTTTGTTTTATTTTTGTTGCTACGAAGCAACAAAATACTAACAGTATTTTGACGTCATCACGGGCATGTGATTCAATAATGTGGATTTTTGACATTAGACTTATAAAATCAGTGGTTATTTTAAATTTCAACAACATATAAAAATTTTATTCCGCTAGTTTAATAAATTGTAATTCGATTTTGGTCGATTTAAGATGTTTTTGAAGTAAGTTTTTACAATTATCACAAATTACTTAATGAAATTTTAAAGTTTTTACTGTATTTGATCTTTATATTTGTGTTTATGTTTTGAATAAATTGACATTGTTTTAATTTCATGCTTTACATTTTTAACACTTGTGTAGATTATTTCTTTACGATCTACCTTAGAGCTATTTAAATTGCAGCTGATGTATCCACCTGAATGGCTCTTTATTATTGTATTTTAATAATATTTGTTATCAAAAAAATATTAAAATAAAATTGTAATATAAGCTTCAAAATCTAAGTTATATGTATGATTTAGTGTCGAATACCATTTAGATAATAAGAATAATTCTGATTGTAAAAATCTATTTTATTTTTTTGAGCTAAACAATGCCAAATCTTAGTTAGATTTTTGTTTTAATTTTTTTTCAAACTCAATTTTAAATTTTTTGCCTTTGATTTATAAATTAGTAACTTATAAAAAACTCTTAAATTCTCAATTTTTTATGCTTTTGTGATAGATAAAAAAACCTAGATTTTAAATCGCCATATTACGGCAGATTTTATCATTCACCAAAGTCCATTGCCAAGTTAACTCAATTTCTCCATAAAGTTAAATGAATATTAGCATTTTAAATGGTTATTATTTTGGAAGTGATAGCATTTTCTTTTAAAAGTTCTAAGCTACTTTGCAGTTTTCGAGAGTATTCGGTCCACAAAAATCTACAAACCCAGAAAAAAATATAATTAAATTGGTCGAGATTTTGATAAATATTTAATTTTTTTTATGCAAGGACTATGATTATTTTATGAAATCTTATTTTGACTTTTCGTTTATTAAGAAATATATTATTATTAAAAAAAGGACATATTGCATTTAAATTTAAATCATTATAAGCCTGTTGTAAGATAAAATTGGCCTCGTCAGACATGTTTACGGACTTTTCGAAGTATAGCATATAAATATCCTTAATCTGGTATTTGTTAAACTTGAATACAAAGCGTTTTCAGTTCCGCTTCGCAACTTTTAGGTAAGTTTTTTTTGTAATTTGAATATGACAAATTTGTTGGTTTAGTTATCTAATTTCTATCATTTTCTTATTTTACATATAGCGAGCAACAGACAGTCTTTTTAATATTAAGAAGCAAATATTTTATCAATCGGAAAAAAGATATACAAATAGCAAATATAAAAAAAAAATTTATTAAATTAATAATAAATTTTAAAAAAACGACAAAAATAAATGTTAACAATTTTTGGAACATTGTAAAATAACTTTTACAGAGACATAAAACTATAAGCTATACACATACTTGATCATAAATTAATAATAATAGAAGAATTGTATGAAAAAAATTTAGATTAATCAGACCGGCGCATTAATGTAAACGGAGACAAATAAGAAGAATACCGAGCGCATCATTTAATACCAAAAGCAATAAAAAACACTCACATCGCAGCTATATTGTATAAATGAAAAATAAATTGAGCATAAATTTTAAGCAAATTACGTAAATAATTAATGTAAAATAAATTTATAACTTTAAAAAAAATTTTTATGAAAATACTTGTTTTGCTTTTTGTGGGAAAAATAACTCACATTACTGTTAATTAATTATCAAAAAAAAAATTCATAATATTTTTAAATCTGAATTATTTTTTTATTCGTATTCCGATTGTAAGAGTCAATGTTTATGAAGATAATATCTAATAAACTTTACGGAAGATAATCAAAATTGGTACTCTTTATTCTAAATTTGAAGCATTTTCAGGAATTCGTTTTGTACAATTATTAATTTTATTCTTAACTTAATAAATCCACGCGACGCGCAAGGAAGTGCTGAAGCATGATTGCATTAAAATCTGTTATCTTACAAAAATGAGGGTCCAGAGGCTTTCAAATTTATTATTTTAAATAAAACACCAATGAATAAATTATTTCAATAGAGTATTGATTTTTTTGAAAACATTAGAAAGGCGTTATCAGTAATTTATGCCAACATTGGCTTCATCGATTCTAGTAAATAAAACCAATTAAAAACGAAATGTTAAATTTTTTTTCTGTCTTGAAAAAATCAGCTAAATATATAAACAATTATATTAAAAAAAAATTTGAATTAAGAGACGTATGAAGTTTTGCGCTAGGCGTGGGGCAAATCTCGTCTTTCATTAAAGTTCGTTTTTGACCTTTTTTTAATAATTTAAGTAACACAAATACTGATGTGTTTCATTATACAACTCGCAGAATATGACTTCGGCGGGCTTTTTCTCGCGTGCAAAAGTAATTAATGAACCTTAGCTTATCAGTTGGTGGCTTCATTAATTTTGGATTTTAATTAATAAACACATAAAAGGATAGAATATTCCACTTTTCTACACTGGTAGGTAATCATAAAAAGGTAAAAGATTTACAGAAAAGCTTTATAAATTCGACGATATTAAATTATATTAAGATGTAGATTGTAAAAATAGGGGACGCCTCAAGATTAATAGTTTATTGTAAAAACCCTCGGAACAAGACTTTTTATTTAAATTTTGTTAAAAGTATTTATATACAATACAAATAAATGTAGATTTTTAATTTTATAATTTCAAACATCAGAAAGAGCATAAATCTGTATCTCTTATGTGGCTTGTGAAATCAAGGTTTTGCCATTGCACTTGTCATGATAGCGTTTAATTCTTTATTTAAAATTTTATATCATTTTTTGTTAGTTTAAATTTAATTTTTATGTTTATCGAAGGTTTTAAATGTTGAAATTATATTGTGTGTTATACATTGCTTTAATTTCCATTTTATAAATTTCTAAATTAAAAAAACAAATTTTTATTTTTGATTTAGTTTTTTGAGCTTTTATATTTTAGAATAATTTTTATCTTGCTTTTTACTGTATCAAAAACAACAAAAACTAAACAAAATATCAAAACAAACAGTTAAGGTGTTACACAAATTATGTGATAATATTAATTACTTAGTGATATTGATGTTATCGTATTTTATTTTTATATGGTTTGACACATTTATAATGGCCATTTTTTAAGGCACGGAAATTAGAATAGACGTTCAAAAAATAATATTGTTTATTTAAATATCAGTTTTAGCATATATAATTTATTAGTAAATTGATTATTAAAAATTTTATTTATGATTTTTATAATTAATATTAAGGGGTTTTAGCGGACACTCAAAAGACTCTCGTTTTCGTGAGGTCTGTTCGTATCCATGTAACGCCATGAACGCGCCATTATGCGCATTTGTACTTACACCATATATAAGATATTTTGTAAATATTTGGCGCATTTAGTTTGATTTTTTTCTTATTTAAGAATTGCGAAGGTTTAATATCTCAAGAAATTTTATTTATCTACTATGAATATTTAATTTGGAAGTTATAATTCTTTTAAATATTTTAAAATTTGCTGCGTTTTTAACTGTTTTATAAGATGAAGAGGGTAAATATTAAATTTATATTTTTATAACTTTAATTTATTTTACTCGTCCGACTTGTATGATTTTTTGTTCCAAGTAAAGGATTTGCAATTTAGTTTCAATCAATGCTTGCTTTGAAAATTGCTGTCGTTATTTAGATGTGGATTGCCGAGAAGTGCGCCCACGATATCATGTTCGACTTCGGTAAAGCATTCTCAATTTGTGGTAACTTTATATTCTGAGACTTTTTTTATCAGTAAAGTATGGGTTTTGTCATTTTATCACCATTGGGGTTAGCATTTACATTATTTATTTATTTTAAATTTTTTTTAAATATATTTATTATAATTTATTTTTAATAAATTTGCAATTAATTCATTAGCTAAATTGATACGACGTAATAATATTTTTAACTGCATTTACATATTTGTCCCATTACTTATGAAATGGTAAACCATTATAAAACCTTTAACAAATAATTTTATAATGCGAGTTATAATATCTTTTTTTGCATTTATTTGGGATTTGTTTCATTTTTTTACCAATTATTTTAATTTTATTAGCCATAATTTCATTTTTAAGTGCATACATTTCTCAATGCAGAGTCCAAAAACACGCCCTGGTTCGTGCGTTCCAGGCCTTAATGAGGATCAAACAGGCCAAACTTCAACAAATTATTTTATGTTTATTCTTTTAACCATTAAAATGTTAAAATCTATATTTGTCATAGATTTTTTTTGGTTTGATGCATGATTTAATGTAATATTTAGCTTTAGACAATAATCAAGTTTTAAACTTTTTGTTGGAACGCACTTTGAATGACTGATTGTATTGTTTTTATTTTAATTAATAAAAGTTTTAATGGAGGGTATAAATAGATTTTAACTTTCGAAAAATACGCTTCATTACTTTGTTAATAATTTTAAGAAACAAATCACTTTAAATTAAAAAATATATCAAAATGCATTATAAATTATTTTTAGGCAATGAGATAATTTCAAAATAGTTTGATTTTTAAAAGTTAAGTTTTGTATGTTATCTTTAGCTTGCGTAACTTTGTTATTGGGTAAATATCTCATTTATAATTTATTTATTCTTTCTTTTTTTCTTTTAATACTGACTTTGATTATTATTACTTAATTTATTATTTGCAAATTATTCGGTAATTTTTATGGCTACATAACACTTAATAAATATAATTAAGAATCAAAAATTAATGAACAGATAACCAAAAAATTATAATTCGTTTAAATAACTATTTTGAAAATTGACAAGCGTTAACTCGACAGGATCGAGTTTCTCTCGTATAATTTAGGAAAATAGATAAAAAAAGGATGATTTGAATAGTTGGCACAATTTAAACTTTTAGACTCACAAAAACGTTTTCAAAGCAAATGTTCAAATTAAAAGTATAGAAAACCTTATTAGTTGAAAGCAACAAGATTAATTTAAAATTTTTAAGTATTTCCGAAATAAATTTCTATTTATCATCTTTTTATGATTTTTAGTTGTGTTTAGCTTGCGGATTTAGTTGTACTTCAAAAATATATTAATTTAGGAATTTATTTTTCTTAAATGATGATTGTTTATAAATTTGATTTAGATGGTTTAATTCTTAACGATGGCCTTTAAACAGAATTATATTAGCAAATTGAAAAAATGATTGATCGTATTTAACATTCAGCTCAATAATAGGCTTGCTTTTTTAGCTAAATAATCATTTTAACATGACAAGAAATTTAGTTTGCTGAAAGTATTTGTGTTAATTAGACAAGAATTTAATAATAAATTATAATTTTTTTTATAAATTATTTTGCGATCAATATTTATATTCGCATTTTTATTTAAAACATTTAAAAAATTTACAAATTTTGCAACCTTTGGAAACTCTACTCAAAAAATATAAATTTCTTAAATTAATACATTTGCGATTATTTATCATTGTGTAGTTAAACTAAAGGATTTAAAAAACCATTCAAGGTCGTTGCTGTCAACGGAATGGACCGGCTGCTTACGCCGCGGAGCCTTCTTCTCTGCTCGTAACATGCCCCTTCATTAATTCTAATATAAACTTGCGCTCTAAAAATCAAAAAGGAATTAACATGTTCGCCTTCCTTGCATACAGCTCCAATGCCACCTGTAAATAAACCAAAATTAAGTAACGATTAGAATTTGTCATTAAGCGGAAGCTAATCGCCGGGCATAAGCCATGTTTCCAGGCATAATTTATTTAATGTAATTTAAATGTGCCACTGTACTCCCGAGATGGGCATAAAAGTCATATGCCATAAGATGCTTAATTTTTAAAATTTAAATTTTTTTAATTGTTTATAGTCAAAAAACACTGAATGAAAAATAATTAAAATGCTTTAATTTTTTTGCAAATTTACAACAACTTTTAATGATTTTTATTTACATTGTGTGACTTGAATAAAAACCATTATGTTTGTGCATTAGAATTCCGTTTCTTACTTTTATATCAATTTTACATAATTTTTATATAAAATCTTATTATGTTTTTATCATATTTTTGAAATAGTTTGATTCTTATAAGCAAATTTTATTTTATTTTTATTTTAACACATTTTACAAAAATCTAATTTATAGGTTTTCAGTTGAAGTAAACTCTTTTATATCCATTATTTTTTGTTTGGCTCACATCAATCCTTTTAAAAACAGTAAAATTACGTGTCTTAAAAAATTCTAATATAAACTTGCGCTCTAAAAATCAAAAAGGAATTAACATGTTCGCCTTCCTTGCATACAGCTCCAATGCCACCTGTAAATAAACTTTATTTTTATGTTTGGATTATTAATTATTTATTAAAATTACTGCCATTTTTTTATTCTTTTGTTATACATAGCATTTTTGCTAAAACGTGATCATTTCGCTCCCGGATACAGTAGCTTTTCTTTTAAATAACGCTACGCGATTTTTAAAATAATTAATTTTCTAGATATTTGTATTTTAAGTTGTAAAGCTTAAAATATTAGATACAATTTACACAAATATTTACAATTACGATTAAATTAATTCATTTTACGTTAACTTCTTTAGCGTGTTTCCTAAAAATACATATAAAAAAAAATTGATTCACATATTGCAAATCATCATTTAAAAGAATTTTACAAGAAGAGTTTAAGATTTTTTTGAAACAATATTTTTTGTTATGTTAAATTGTTTCTATTGTGGAAAAAAAAAATTCCGGTAATAGCATATTATCCATATTGAGTTTATTATTCTTTAATATTTATTGTGAAAATTTAATTATTAAAAAAAGATACTTTTTTTATGTATGCTTACGTCAATTTGCGCCAAATTGTAACAAGATGTGCGATTTCATTTTTGAATTAAATTTTAACTGTTTAAAATGTGTTTATATTTAATTTTAATATTCCAAATCTACTTATTTCATTAAATTTAAATAAAATCGCTAAGACTATATGGTCTATAGCAGATATTTTAACTTTATATTTATAAATTTATACTATTTAAGTTAACTAAACCCGCAAAGATGTATATAGCATTAATTTCTCAATTTTGATTTATTTTTATTCAGCTTTTTATTATAAAAATATTATTATTTTTTTATTAATAAATACAAGAGCACTTGGCGAGCCGATGTGTATTTTTATTTGACTTGTGATTGGTCATTTACATTTGTAATTTTAACATAATTTTTTGTTTAAATAACGAGTTTAAGCATAAACTTTATTCCATAGTAAAGAAAAATATTTTCACGTGCTAAATAATGATCTCGTAAATTTTGTCACCCTTGTTAAAACATTATTTTTGGACTTTACAATTCGATAATAATTTTTTTCTATTTATATTTTTTACTATGATGATAGTTAAAATTAAGTTTTTTTTCTCTGACATGTTTTCCCATATAAAAATGTTATTATTTAAATTTTACAATACATTATAAAAGCACTATTGGAAAGGCGGTAAAAAGCTAACATCAAAAACCGCTTTAAATTCTCATAGTTATTTTCAATAAACAAAAACGTAATCGTGCATCTAACATATTTTCAGGCATTTTAGAAAAAAATAAGTGGTTCTTAACACGTTTTCTTAAAGGTCATATTCGTGTTCAGGGTCAAAATACGTCAGATTGGGCCACCTAATTTACATATGTATTTTACTAAGGGTTTACTTGGGGTTTACTTGGATAACCCGCAAACCTCAGGTCTTGTAACCATTGAATCAGAAACACGTGTTGATAGTGATTTTGATGGTACCCTGTTTCATAAACAGTATTAAAAACCCTTCCCGCCGGCCCTAATTGACAAATCGCTCTCTTCTCCCCGACAATCCAATTTTAAAGTCAGGTTTAATTTATATTATATTGTCAAATATTTTTATCTTTTCATTTTTAACAATTTTTATTAATATTCTTTAAGTTGTTTCCATTAAATATAAATCTCTTGGATCCGGGCGTGTTAAGCACCCCTAATGGTGGTGTTTTTTCGGAGAGTTTTTTTAATGTTGTTAGCGTTAGTAAAATTTTTGAATTTTGCGCGACAATTTGCCATTTTTTATAAATTAAATAGAGAGATACGATTTGTTTTTTATAATTACATACTTACCAATTTCACAAAAAATTGCTAAAATTTTCTTTAAAAATTATCTTGCGCTAATTTCGAGTTTGTCTAAATTGAAACCGCAGACTAAAAAAAACGCGATTGGCAAATATCGATTTTTTATACAATTTTTAAAAACATAAAAATTCTAAAAAGTTTATCAAAAATCTAAATTTAAAAAAATAGTTTAAGAAAATGCAATATCCTTTAAAATCAAATTTTTTTTGGAAAACAATTCACCAAAAATGCACCACTAAAAATCGAACATTTACAAACGGCAATAAAAAAACAAAAAATTCACAC